>APFE030389929.1:20229-52998 GCA_000404065.3 Pinus taeda
GAAAGATATTGGTGCTACAAACTATATTTTGGGCATGGAAATTAAAAGAGATCGGGTAAAGAGGAAGCTCTGGTTAAACCAGAGGAAGTATGTCAAGACAATATTGTAGAGGTTTAATATGTAGGATAGTAAATGGGTGAAGGTTCCTATTCCTGTAGGTGTGAAGTTATCTACTAAACAATGTCCTAAGACACAAGAAGGGGAAGAGGACATGTCCCATGATCCATATGCAAGTGTATTCAGTAGCCTGATGTATGCAATGGTTTGTACTAGACTAGACATTGCACATGTAGTGGGAGTATTGAGCAGGTTTATGTCAAAACCAGGGAAGGAGCACTAGACAATAGTGAAGCGAGTTTTCAGGGATTTGCGTAGCACTAGTGATTATGGTTTGTGTTACCAAGGAAGACCCAGATTGGAAAGAGTTTTGGATATTCATGGCTTTGTTGATGCAAACTGGGCTGGAGATATGGATGAGATAAGATCTACAAGTGGGTATGTGTTTAACCTATTTGGAGGTGCAGTCAGTTGGATGAGTAAGAAATAATCTGTAGTGGAACTATCAACTACAGAGGTAGAATACATGGAAGCCACTCATGCAAGCAAGGAAGAATTTTGGTTGCAGAGATTGTGTTCAAGTATGGGGTTAGTACAAGGAACTATAAGGATAGACTGTGATAGCCAAAGTGCATTTTTCTTGGCAAAGAACCCTGCCTATCATTCAAAGTCAAAGCACATTGATGTTCAGCATCACTTTGTGAGGGATATGATAGAAGACAAAAAGGTGTTGTTGGTAAAGGTGTGCACTTTGAAGTATATTGCATATGCATTGACAAAATTTGTGAGCTCTGAGAATTTCTCTTAGTGTAGAGAAACAATGGGCATTTCAGGGCTGGATAAATGACTAAGCTCTCCTGTGGTCCCTATGGAAAAAGAACAACAAGTGGGAGAATGTTGGGTTGTGTATATTCTTTCCATGACTAACTCCCCTAGTTAACGGGGGGGTTAGAGGGGGGGCAGAGCCCCTCCTTTGTTGTGCAGACTGCGCAATAGGGGGGTCACAGGGGGGCGGTTAGCCCCCCTCTACGGCGTCTCGGGTAGCGCCTTGGGGGATTTTTTTTTTTTTGGACACTATATTAGGTTGGGCGGACCTACCTATGGTTTTGTGCATGGCTGTCATACATGGTTTTGGATGCGATGTTTTTCGGTCCATGGTATTGGATGCTTCTGCATGTATAAATATGTATTGTAACATTAAAAGGAACATATGAAAAATCAAGCTAGTAGTCCTAGTTTTGGGATCCACGGGAAAATCTCTGTGTATATGTGTTTTATGTGTTATTCTCTTGCATTTTTTATTTTCTATTCTTAGAATTCTTATGTAGGTAATTTCTATATGGGTTAAAACTTACAGTTTCAACCTTCTGATGGATTCTTCCAATGATCTATGCTCATCAAACTCAATCTTGTCTTTGAATGACACTGAAAACACACTGATAGATCTCCGACTCTTTGCTTTCTCCTCCTTAATATAAGGAACATACCTCAAAAACTCCAAAAATCTGCTAGTATACTCCTCATTAGTCATAGATCCCATATTCAACTCATAAAACTCCTTTGCCTTGTCATAATAGTATCTCTCAGCTAGATACTTCTTCCTAAAAGTATCTCAAAGTCACTCCAAATCAAATCCTCTTCCCGATGCATCTGACATTCTTTACATCTTCCCACCAAATGTTTGCTTCCCATTTAAGACTAAAGGTAGCTATCCTATCTTTCATGTTCTCTGAGTAATCCTCCACCCGAAAAAAAACTTATTCATCCAAATCAACCACGCTTCTGCAACCTATGACTTCTTCATTTCTCCATCAAATGTAGGTGGCTTGGATTTCTTGAACTCATTCGGAAAATATCCCATATCACTCCTCATGTATAGGTGATAATGATTATGTCCATGATGCCCGTCTAAAGAAGAACTAGAGTAAATCCCATGTCCACTGCCTCTCTTATCAGGTGTATCCAAGAATCTTCCATCTCTAACCATGTCATTTCTATCCGACCTATGCCCACCCTAAGACCTGCTACCACATGCTCCATTAGTTTTTTCCTCCTATCCATAACTGATCCTAAGAGGTCCCTATTTTAGTATGTCTGACAACCTTTGAAGGATAACTGCATTGGCCTTTGATTGTTTCTCCTATGCTCTGGTAAGTCTCTCTTGTGATTGAATGATCTTATCATTATCTACTTTCCAAATTCTTATCTCTACCTTCAAACTTTTGAAAGTGCATGGTATGTTAGAAGAGTACCTGTCACCATGATGCTCATCTGATATGTAGGGAGAATCACGTGAACTGTAGTCCACCATTTTCTTTGTCATATTTTATCCTCTACTTCCTACAAACATACATGTGAGATAAACCAAATACAAACATAATCAACATACCTCAGTGAAGTTTAGGGGAGGTTATCTCATTTGCAAGATCAATCCATATTAGCATGACACACACACACACACACACACACACACACACACACACACACACACCAACATCATGCATGACAATACCAACTACATACCATGACCTCATGCACGAAAACCATGACCATAAAAATGCATGCATAACAAACATATAGACACTGGCATGCATAATAAATACATATAAAACTGACATGCATTCATTGTTGGCGGGCAAAAATTCCCTAGCGTAAGGGTTGATAACCTCAATAGATTAAAGGTAGACTACCAATAAGGAGCATATGTTCAAGCAAGCAAACTACAAAAAATACTAAAGTTGGGTTTGAGAGAACTACTTGTAAGTCCTACATTTCATGACGATCCCATAGGGTCTAAACCCTTTGCTTCCTCCAAAGTAATCAATCCTGCAACATAATTCAGAGAAACATATATATAGCAAGTAGTTCAAAGTGCGTGCATAATAAACATGTTAGATCATCAAGAATAAACATATAAATCATGATATATTAGACATAAATCATAAAAAACATGAGGTCATAACATTTCAGGAACAAGACATATCTTCTTTATTGACATCAGTAAATAGGAGTGGAAGAGTACAACCTTATTCGACCATGGCACCAACAAAACCTTCCTCTAGATCTGTCCAGCCCAAGCCTCAAAGATCACCTCTCAAGCATGTGCAAGGGATGTCATATAATAGAAAATGAACATATCTACAAGGAAACATGGGTTTCCTATGACTGGGAGTCCATGGGGCACATGGAAAATCAGATTTGATCCGGGGACAAAAGGACTATAATGTCGATATCATATCTCTTCTGATTTAAGACTTCCCATGAGTTGTATAAAAACCACTAGAAATTAGTTGATTTAGTTAGGTCATAGGTTTTGTAGGTTGTATTTTGGTGAAATCTATAAACCTCACTCGAGAAATAGGAAATATTTTTATTTTTTCATATTTTAAATTATGTTCGCTAGTTCTGTATTATGGTACTCGCATGTACACACACTTTTGTGAAGGCAGAGTCACGTATATAATTGAAAATATTGTTTTTTAATAAATGATCAAGTCTGAATGGGAAAGGGCTTCCCAAGGCCATATCAGAGCATCATAACTACCAGAGCATTGAATGATGCTATAACATTCATTACAAACACATTCTGCCCATACAGTCCAAGTGTTGAACTTGGAAACTCTAATACCACTTTGTAACACCCTCCTCTCACACTTACCCAAGTTGATCAGTCCACTGGGGTAAATATGTGACAAATATTTACTATGGGGTGACTCAACCTACTAGATATAGTTAACGAAGTGGAATTCATGGATTAAAAACTTGTTGACCTTCCTTAGGAGCTCCAAGACCCCTGGAAACCAAACAACCACGCTAGTTGCCTAAACCCTGAGATAACTTTATTTTTCACTCACCTGGACTCCCACTCACTTGCATAATAGGGAAAACTAGTAAATGTAAGCCTCCATTCACATGGATAACCCTACCTCCCAGTGACTGTAGTCTAAATTACCTAGTTCAGTGCATGCAACCCCGATATAAGAACCACTTTTTCAGGGCTAGGATCTATACCTCTGCCCAAAACTTGATAGAACTTTCTATAATGATGAATGACACAAGGAAACTGTCATTAATGTAAAACTTAGATAATAAATTCACCTAACAAGGCCTAACCATGACAAACATTCCGTCAAACACACAATAAACATGTAATCTACAGATCATAGTTACATATCTGAACATAGGGGTCTCATACATTTATAAGAATCGTTAAGAATGTCTGATTCGCTATAAAAATAGATACATTATCATCTATTAGGTCATACATTCACTAACCATTCATTTTCCAATCAAAACATGATGAGATCCATTGCTAAAGTATGTCATAAAACCATGCTTATAACCAACATATAACCATAATAATAACAATGATAGAACAACCACTAAAGCCACATAATAACAAGTATAAATACTCATGAAATACAAAAGGAAAAGAGCTCTAATTGAAATATGAAAAACCAACCAAGTCAGGGGCTTCCATGTACCACTTGACCATAGATTGGGCTGAACCAAATAACTCTTTCAATGAATCGCCCCCATGCCATATTCCAAGCATGAATGTGGGATATCATGGAATAACCAACCAAAAACAAACTAGGGATTCTAGAGATCAAACCACCTCAACCCTCAACCAATGATTCCACCTCATGGTTAGACATCACTAGCCATCACCAGATCGGTATCTACCCAAGTTGTCTAGGGCTCCAGAGGTTTTGTTCCAACCCAACTCCAAGATTAGTAACTCAACCCACAATTGTCACAAGGCTCCAAAGTTTTTGTCCAACCTCCAAAATTAATGACAAAGAATGATTGAGAAAATTCCATTCCTCATGGATTTCCCGGGGGGAGGGGGGTGTGGCCCCTTACGTCAGTGAGGTGGGGAGGGGGTTGTCCCCTTACATTAGTGAGTAGGGTGGTGGGGGGGGGGGGGTGTGGTCCCTATACGCAATGCGTAGGGGGATTGTGGCCCCTTACGTCAGTGAGTAGGGGGGGTGTGGCCCCTTACGTCAGTGAGTATGGGGGGGATCCTGTTGTAGCTGCTACAACCACCCTCTAGAATTTGACTTAATCTAATTTTGGAGCCCCTATTGATCATATTCTATGTATTGCAAAATGGTCAAGGTAATCCTAAACTTGTTTGAAATATCCTAAGTGTTTGAAGTCATCTGAGCTTTCTTTGAAAATCCCTAAGTGTTAGCGCACTTTTCAGTCACAATCTTAACATACTTTTTCTCCTTAACACACTTTTCCATGGAAAGATCAGCACACCTCTTCCACCTATCATTAGTGAACTTCCTAATTCCAGTGCAAGTGTGATTCCCAGTGATAATGTGACACCCTTGTTGCACACATCTGTGCTAGGAACACTTCATAATCCTGACAAGCTCAAACATGTGGGAAAACTATATATACAATCCTCCCCCAAACAATCATTCCACAATTTTATTTGGCTTGATTGGAGCTCTGCACATGTTTTGAGCACATAAATATCCTCCCACTTTGCGATTATGCTATGCGCCCATTCCTAGTAAGCTTCATGTTCTCTCACCCTAAGATTCCATTTCATTGTTTGAGATTTCAACCCTTCAGATTTTTCCTTTTTCCCTTTCATATTCCATGACCCTTTGTATTATTTAAAGAACGAATGCATATATTTATGTGGAATTTCTTATTTTAAATGATTTATTTGATCTCCCTCTCTCATCTCGTTTCCTTCCCACACAGCTAAATTTTCAATTCTCTTCATTGCATCCTAACCTAGCATCTTGACTGGGTGCACCTACACGACCCAAGAACCCCAACCTTAAATCCTTGTTTCTAAAGGTGCACTTGCATCCATGCTTATCCCACCCCATAGTTTGGTGCTTTGACATGAAGCAAAGGCAAGTCTCCAAGAGAATTATCCCTAGAAAGTGCGATAGCGTCATTCATTGGTTTCTTATCCCAACTTGATAGCACATCGTATAACCCTATTCTTGTATCCTTCATTACTAAAAATCGTGCATGGACCCATTACTTATGGTCTCACCTTGCTAGAAAATTAAATGCTTATAGTCGATAGATACACCAAACCTTACCTATAGCTTTTGTGTCTGCACCATCTTAGCTCTAAACTCTTGTGTTAGTGCATTATCCATGCCCATCTCCTAGTACTTTCCATGTTTTCCCTAGACTATGCACCTGTGCCCAAACCCAACGCAATATTTTTCCATAATAAATATTTTACACAAATTGAACAATATAGAGTAGGGATTTTATTGAAATGACCTTGTTTATTTTTCCATGATTGATTTTTAGTTTCTAGGTACCATAGGTCTTCAACATATCAGTGTATCACCCTCTATGACATGCTTCTGTTTACAAGGAAAGGACCAGTAAGAGAGACAGTTGAAAGTAATATTGAAGGCATTGTGGATAGTTGAAAGCCTAAAGTACTAATATTGACAGACATAACATGCTTCATAGATAAATCTATTAACCTAACTTGGAAAATGGTGTTTAAGGACTTTGCCAAGAAGGAAATACTTGAAGATCTAGATGATAGATAGGTATACATCAGAAGTGCAAAGAGAGAATTTATTACCACATATCAACCTCATGAACTTCATATGTACTATAAGCTCCCAAATCCTGGAGAACATCTCAATTCGAGATTTTATGTTAGTTTTGAGAAATCTATGAAGGATATTCTTAAAACTTGGTGGCAAGAGCTAAGAAAATTTGACCAAAATCCTGATGGTGTTTACAAAACCAAGGTGTTGAAGAAAGTGTACCAATATTTAATGGCCAAGTGTTAGAGGCTATATGGACATAAGAATGCAAAAATTTTCGAGGATGAATGGGTCTATATGGTACACCCATGCACCACAAAGGGAACCATTTTCAATTTGTCTAACCTCATAGGTCAATAAGTGTAGAAAATATGTTGCATAGGTGAAGAGTGTGGCACAAGGTGAGAACCTAGAATTTTATATGTCATCCTATTTGCTAGATGGAACATGTGCTAAAAACATATTTCCAGGTTTGGAGTGGAAGTGGACTAATGATAAATAAAAACCTCTTGTCCATATATACTGCAAAATACTATGGGAAAACTAGTTACAGGGGGGTGTACACAAGGTTAACGAAGCAATTCATCTTGGTGTTGTATCAAATGATATTTTGCATAGAGGCACCTTGCATAGCAAATAAGGCCAAGGAATCCATAACAGATGTTGCAGACTAGTTTGCATCACCCCAGGGAACATTCATTAGAGCATTTGGAGCTTATAAAAGTTCACATATCATGCCATTATTTGTGACAGATAAGGTGGTTATGCAAGGGATCAGATACCAACTTTATATAGGGTTTTTGGGATCTTTGCAGAAATCTAAGAAGTTCCTATGGCCCATTTTCTCGCTATAAGTAAGATCATACAACCTCAAGGGCTTGAAGACAACATAGGCATAAATTGCAGAACTAGAGTGTCTCAAGTTCGGTGAAATGGGATATGACCAATATGATCCAAGAGGTATATGAACGAACATTGCATAAAGCTAAGATACACATGGGCATATGCCTTCACATCTTGAAAGGACGAGGAGAAAATCAAGAACCTTTATAATGCATTTAGAGTGATCAAAATATATGTAGAAGTAATTCCTTCAAGCCAAGCAATTGTTTTAGAAGAGCCAAAGGGAGGGAAGAAAGAAGTGATGAACATGCAGGATAACATTGAGCTAAAGAGGAAACGATAACAAGAAGTGATAGAAGAGAGAAGAAAGATGTTTAAAGTAGATAAATACACCAAGGAGGAAGTTGATGAGGAGAGGAGAAGGAAAGAGCATGAAGAAGCTAGAAGAAAGAAACAAGAAGAAGAGCAAAGGTAGAAGGAAGAACAAGAGAATCTCAAATGGGAGTTCCTGCAAAGAAGAAAATGAGAACAAAGGAAAAGGAAAGAGGAGGAATCTCTCAAGAAACAACAAGAGGAAGCCCTCAAGAAGAAGAATGAGGAAGAAGAACAAAGAATATTACAACTTGAGGAAGAAAAGAGGAAGAAACAAGAAGAAGAATAATTGAAGAAGAAACTAGAAGAAAAACTTGTCACTCAAGAGATAAATGGTGATCAATAAGAGTGTAGGTTTTAACCCTGTAAAAAAATTACTTGCAAACAAATTATTAAAATAGAGAACTAAACAGTGGTGAGAGCATAAAACAAATATACACAGAGATTTTCCCATGGAACCCCAAATCGGGACTACCAGATTGATTTTTCATTATATTCCTTCCAATGTTACAATACATATATATACATGTTGAAGCATTCATTAACCCCAATCCAATGACCCTGGATTATAACATAATCATAGTTCCCTTAACCAGATTGACAAAATACCATGGGCAGAAAAACATCATGCCCAAAACCATGTGCAAAACCCATGCATAAAGTACCATGGGTAGGTCCTCCCACCATCATTGGTTCTACATAAAAAAACACACACACCCAACATTCTCCCACTTGTTTTTTTATTTCCACATAGGGGCGAAAAAGAGAGTTTAGACATTGGTCTAGCCCTGCAACTCCCATTTTTTTCTACACTAAGGAAAATTCTCAGTGACCACAAGCTTCGTTAATGCATCTGCAACATTATTCAAAGTGTCCACCTTTACCAACAACACTTTTTGTCCTCAACCATATCCATCACAAAGTGATATTAAACATCAATGTTCTTTGTCTTTGAATGATAGGCAGGGTTATTAGCTAATAAAATTGCACTTTGGATATCATATTCTATCCTTATAGCTTGTTGCATCAAACACATACTTGAACACAATCTCTGCAACCAAACTGCTTCCTTGATTGCATGAGTGGCTGCCATGTACTCTAACTTTGTAGTTGAAAGTGTCACTACAAAATGTCTCTTGCCCATCAAACTGTCTGCTCCTCCAAATAGAACACATACCCATTTGTAGATCGTCATTGATCTAGATCTCCAACTCAGTCTGCATCAACAAAGCCACGAATATCCAAAACTATGTCCAATCCTGGTCTTCCTTGGTATCACAAACCATAATCACTAATGCCACACAAATACCTAAAAACCCGCTTCACTGTTGTCTAATGACCCTTCCCTCGTTTTGACATAAGCTTACTCAAAACTCCCACTGCATGTGCAATGTCTGACATAATACAAACTATTTCATACATCATCCTACCAACTTCACTCGCATATGGAACATGGGACATGTCCTCTTCCTCTTCTTGTGTCTTGGGACACTGTTCAACATATAAATTTTCACCTACAGGAATAAGAACCTTCACTGGTTTACTATCCTGCATAATAAACCTCTGCAATATTATCTCAACATACTTCCTCTGGTTTAACTAGAGCTTCCTATTTTCCCGATCTCATTTAATTTCGACGTGCAAAATATAGTTTGCAACACCAAGATTATTCATGTCGAATTGGAGGACAATTGGGTCTTCAAATCCTGGAAAATTTCTTTGACATTTATAATCAACAACATATCATCCACATACAAGACCAAATAAATAACATGGTCACCAATTAATTTAAAATACACACAGTGATCCACTTTGCTTCTAGTGAAGACGAGTCCCCGTATATATGTATCAAATTTCTAATACCACATCCTTGGTGACTTTTTTAACCTGCATACAAGTTATTTCTTATCCTTCACCGTAGAGCCTTTAGATTGCTTCATATAGATATCTTCTTCTAGATCCCTGTCAAGAAATGTTGTCTTCACATCCATCTGTTATACCTCAAAATAAAATGCAAAAACAACAGATAAAAGTAATCTAATTGAAGCTAACTTGGCAACAGGAGAAAAGATATCACCAAAATCAATTCCGGACACTTGGGACTAACCTTTTTCTACCAGCCGATCTTTGTATTTCTCCATCTTGCCTTATGTATTCATCTTCTTCTTAAACACCCATTCGCTGCCAATGGGTTTCCTTCTAGTTGGAAACTCCACTAGATCTCAAACCTCATTTTTGTCCAAATATGGCATTTCATCAACCATGGCCTCTTTCCAAAGTTTTCTATCCTCTGAATCCACTTCCTCCCTAAAATTTTTGGGATCATCATCAACAATAGATAAAGAAAATATTGAATAGAAAGCATATGGACTATACATTTATGGTTTCCTTCTCTCTCAAACTAATCTTCTCAAAACTAGAGTTTTTGGTCTTCCTCTTCTGATTTCTATTCTATTGTAGAGTTTGATTCTTCCTCTTCTAATTCTTGTTCTATTGTAGATTCTGATTCTTCCTCCTTTAGCTCAAACTCTATATTTTCAGGTTTGTTTGGTAGGAATTCATGTTTAATAACATCTTTCACCTCTCTAAACACCACATCTCAGTTGTACACAACCTTCCTTGTTTTTGGGTTCCAAAGCTTATAACCTTTTAAACCATCCTTGTACCCAATAAATATGCACCTTTCAAATTTACTATCCAACTTAATTATTTTCTCCTTTGGAAAATGTACATATGGATCACAACCAAATACTCTCAAATATGAAAGAGAGGGTTTCTTACCAGTACACACCTCATGTGGATTCTTATCCTCCAACATTGATGAAGGTGATTTGTTAACTAAGTAACATGAAGTCTCCATCGCCTCTTCCTAGAATTCCTATCCTAACCTAACACCACTAAGTATGCTTCTTGCCTTTTCCATCAATGTCCTATTCGTTCTTTCTGCAACTCCATTTTGTTGAGGTGTTTATGGATTAGTCTTTTACCGTGCTATACCACACTTCTTACAAAACTCTTAAAATGCATTTTTGCAAAACTCTCCACCATTATCTATCCTCAATGCTTTGATCTTCTTCTCTGTCTGATTTTCCACCAGAGCCTTAAATTCTTTAAACCTATCAAATAATTCATATTTCTTCCTAAGGAAATATATCCATATATTCCTTGAGAAGTCATCTATAAATGAAACATATTACACATACTTTCCGAGTGATGGAACTGACACAGGTCCAGACACATCACTATGCACAATCTCTAATATCTCTTTCACCCTCTTAGCACCAAAGGGGAAACTCACCCAATTCTTCTTTCCATATACACAATGTTCACAAAAATTGAAATCTAGAGAGAAATTAAACATAACTTCTACCATACCATTACCATGCAGTATTCAAAGGCCCTTCTCTCCAATATGTCCAAACTTTTGATGCCATAGCATGGTCTTTTCTCCAAAGACCACTAGATTTTGTCCTCCAATTTTAGGAACGACAAAACCATTGCACCCATCAATAACAGTGCTACCCAGAAGCTTTTACATAGTTCCAATCCAAACTCCTTGCATCAATACCAGTGCTTCCCGAACCATCTTACATGTATCTTTCTCGAACACTTTTTTTACACCTGCATCATCCATATTTCTTACAAAAATCATATTTTTGGCCAATGTAGGAATATACATAACACTAAGAAATGTTCTAATCCTTACACCTTGCAACTTCAATATGACTTTTCCATGTTCGATTATTTTTCACTTCCTTTCATCCCTTAAGAAGACGTCACCACCATTATATTTCTCATACTCGCACAACCACTCCCTATGGTGGGTGAAGTGAAAGGATGAACCTGAGTCAATCAACCATACCTCATGATCTACATGTGTACTTTAAGAAGAAGCCCAATACACATCCCCACCTTCATCTGAGGTGGTTTTCACCTTTGTAGAAGGAGTATCATAAGATCCCTTTCATTTCTTAGCAGCTTTAGATCTATAGTCCTTTTTGTAGTGCCCTTCCTTTATGCACTTCTAGCATAATTTTCCAGGTTTTCCTGGAGATTTGGATCTCCCTCTAGATTTAGATCTCCAACTGGAAAGCTTAGTTTTGTTTCTGTTTTGGGACTGTCCTTGTACAGACAAGGCATCTCCATTCTGGCTCTTCAATTTTTTTCGTCTCATCTCCTCCGATAACAAGGATGTGACTATTTCATCAAACTTCATGGTAGTTGTATTGCTACCTGTAGAAACAACCAAACTAGCCCACGAACCTGGTAGAGAACACAACAAACTCATGCACTTATCTTCATCTATTTTTTTTTATATCAACAAATAACAATTGGCTTACCACAATATTAAAGGTGTTCATATGGTATGTTACTGAGTCTCCATCCTTCATCCTTGGGTTATACATATTTTTCCATAGGAACATTTTGTTTACTAGAGACTTAGATTGGTACAAAGTCCCCAAGTTGTCCCACAAAGCCTTCGCTATAGTTTCCCCTAATACATTCAACAATATTGAATCTAAGATACAAAATTGTATTGTGCTCCTTGTCTTCTGATCCAACTTTATTACATGTATCTACTATGATCCACTAATATTTATCCACCAATAAATCCTCCATATTGAGCTTCCACAACTCAAAACTTTGTCCATTGAATTTCTCAATCTCTATATTTCTATTATTCGCCATCTTCTTTCACTGCAATAATATATCCCATAGATATCCCACTATAACAGGGTTTACCACAGGCTTGAGAAAAACCCCTCAACAACAATGGCATCCCCTTGAGGCTGAAACAACTCTGATACCAAATGTAGGCTTTAACCCTATACAAAAATTATTTGCAAACAAATTCTTAAAACATAAAAAGAAACAATGATGAGAACATAAAACAAATATACATAGAGATTTCTCGTGGACCCCAAAACTAGGCCTACCAGATTGATTTTTCATTATATTCCTTTCAATGTTACAATACATTTATATACATGTCGAACCATTCATAAACCCCAATCCATTAACCATGGATTATAACCTCATCGTAGTTCCCTTAACCAGATCTACAAAATACCATGGATATAAAACCATCATGCCCAAAACCCATGCACAAAAAACCATGAGTAGGTCTTCCCACCATCATTGGGTCCACCCAGCTATTATTAGTTCCACCCAACTAGTTGTGGAAATAATATAGCACAAACCCAACAAATAAGAGAATCAAACAACATAAACTAATCCAATTATAACTAATTTGAATATTCAGTCTCCTACTCCTTTGATAGGTAGGCATCTTCGTCTGAGTGAAATGGGGATTCTCCCTTCAAGTGAAGAAAAAATTATGGACATCTCTAATTTCACATTTAATCAACTAAAGGAAAAAATAATTCAAGAAATGAGAAAGTACTTTCTGAATGGACTATATTGACCAATTTCTATTAACAAAGAAAGGGTTGTTGTTTCAAACATCAAGATCAATCCAAAGGTAGTTGAGTATGTGTAGCCTTTGTAGTAGCCACTTAAAATAACATTGAATATCTTACTCACAAGAATTTACAATTGAAGAAATAACGCATTGATGCAAATCAACAGAATGAGTAACTTCTCACTGAAAATTAAAGGGTGTCTTCAACAGGTTCCAACAAAGAAGGTCTATAGTTAGCTATACTTGAAGAACTTAAGTAGTTGGAAGACATGACAAAGTAGGTTTATGAAAACATGATCACCTTGCACAAGGAAATGGTGCCTTTTTATGAAATTCAAAGGGAGTGACAGGAGAAACTAAGGATTGCAAGATTGGCTCACATGGCTATAGATATGATCCAGGAATGGACGTCAAATACTTAAATGCACCAGTAACGTTGGCTACGAAAGGAAGAGTTGAAGGTGAAATGGACAGAGTAGAGACAAAAATACATGTGAAATATTATTATCAACTCAACACACATAGCCAACGCTTTGACTTCCTATATGAAGTTGCAATTTAGATTGGAAGTTTTGATTCAAATGCATAGAGTTCTATCAACAGGTGTGTTCGGAGAGGTGAAGCATAGAGATTCCATCAGACATGAGCTAATGGATTTTTTGGACATCATAAGACATGAAGATACCCAATATGACTTGGAAGTAACCAAGGAAGTCATTCTACAATATGTCATCGAACAAGTCAAGCTGCATATGAAGTTGACTATATTGTGGAGCAATATACTAGTTAGCTCTAAAATGATATTTCCAAATGCTTTTGAGGGTAGGATGAGGTACAAACAATAGCTACTAGAAAGGGTCAAAGGCATAGAAAAAGAGTACAAATATTGGTACTAATACATTACAAAGGAGCTCCATGTCATAGTGCTCGAATTGCAATTTCCTCAAATTTGAACATAAATATGTATTATTTTTATTTTTGTGAATTTTAGCCACAATTTTGTAAAAAGGATAAATTTTGTAATTAGAAAATAGAGAGAAAGTTAAAAATCATGTAGAATTTGAAAAGTCACTAAGAAGTCCATGGGTCAATCGGAATCCAAAGAGTCACGAGGGAGCTCAAGAGTCACATGGAAGGTGAAAGAACACCTCATTTATTGTATATAGACCCTCCTAGATCAAGCAAAGGTACTTTTAGCCTTGACTTCTCTAGTTAGCATATGAGAGGGATATTTTTCTTTTGAGAAGCAATTTGTTGCATCTATGTTCCACAATTGGAACAAGTTAAATGTCTATGTAATGGTGCATCTTAATTCTTCTACATAATCATAAGAAGCTCATTGAGATGAGCATCCTTTGCTTGCATGTATCAGATTTATTGTAATAATTTTATTGTAATGGTTATGGTATGTGATTTTGTTTAGATGCATTAAAGGAATGAGCTATTTCATTATTTTAGTGCAAAGCTTAAAGAAAATGTACGTCCTTATGCTTTCATGATCATGCTTGATTGAAAACTATTTTCCATTAAGTAGTGATTCTTTCCCTACATGTGTCTTTAGTAGAATAGTTCCAATATTGTTCTTATAGAGGTTCATTCTATTTACCTTGTTCCTCAAAGTAATTTGATGCACATTATATTTTCACATTTCACAAAGCTAATGTACTTTCATGTCTTAGAAGTGATTGTGGTTTCTCTCATATGTTTTTTATTTTTGCCAAGGCAAATCATAAACTCAACAAAATGGTGGTCGGGCCATCATGTCAGTTGGGACTCCCAATCCAAACAATGTAGAGATTATTTGGGACTTTATATTAGGGAGATACCCTAGTGTTAGTGGAATGTCCAGCACCGTCAACACATTTCTGGTGCTAGAAGGAGAGCCACCTATGTATGGCATGTCATCCATCACATTCACACCCTAAATTATCACACCAAGGTAGTAATTGCCCAGGTTCTTCTCCGTCATATATACCTAAGGTAGAAGAATTACCTCCATAGAGTCTGGAATGTGCATACGAAGTTACATACGACCAAATCAAACTTTTATGTCCTATCACTCGTCAGTTCATGAAGGAAATTGGATTAATTCCTGTCACATCAATCCTCCCTCATAGGTAGTCAACTAAAGATACAACTCATGGTGGTGTACTGGTCACTACATCTCAAGATTTGGTGAATTCTTCCTTCGATGACTTACGGTTGACTCAGTTGAAAGGGACTTAGACCAAGGGAATCAAATACTGATTGATATTGAAAATATGGAGGGAGATGGGGAGAACATCTATATTCCAGAGAACGGAGATTTGAATGATAATGAGAACCTTAATGGTGAAGAGGATGAATATTTAGAACCAGAAAATGACATGGAGGGAGATAACAAAAACATCACAAATGATCAAAAATTGGATTGGATGGCCCAAGTGGTGCTTGCTCTTCTAGATATGCTTCATCATTTACCCAAATACCTGAAGAAGTTCTTAATGAAGTATGGACTTGGTAAAACAACTAAGGTTGAGGGCCACACACATTGGAGGATGTGGCATCAATGTGGTATCACAACCTTCCGACCAATTCAATCCATAACTATAGAGAGTTCAAGAAGATTTTATTAGACAAAATTTTCGATGATAAGACTCCTGCCATGTTATTGAAAGAACCCAACAATTTTAAGATGGGGAACAAGGAGAAAGTTAAATACTTTAATCAAAGATTCACTTATATTTTGAATAATTTCCCCATATATGTGAAACCACACAACTCCATTACAAAGGACTATTATACTCCAACCTTTCTTACCAACATTTCTGTGTTTGTTAAAAGAGTTGTTAAAGGCACATTGGCTGAAAACTTTGACAAGGCTATTGCTATTGAAAAGGATCTAAAAGTAATTGGAGTTATTTCCAATCAAGAAGACTCAAAAGGCAATGGTAAGAAGCCACAAACTTCTTCTGTCAAGATCAAGGATAAAGATTATTTTGACATAGAATGTTTGACCAAATATTTGAAGCAACTGGCAAATGAAGTATCTGATTTAAAGAGGAAGAATAGTGAGGGACCTTCCAGTAGAAAGTATTTAAAGATTTTTTTTAAGAGAAAAACTAATTATCCGACACAACTTTACAAGGCTCCAGTGTGGCTCTAAATGTCAACGTAGTGGGTATGGACAACTTTTGTACTTTCCATCAGGAAACACATTCCTAGAAGACATTCCTACAATGGATATATGGCATGAATACAATGCTGAACAAAGTTCTTGATGATTAGTCCATGCAGGAAAAAGCTGATTCACCAAAGGAAGAAGTTAAAGCTTATAACAAAAATGATGGTGAATCCATTTTTTCCTTCAATATACTTGCAAATATTGAAGAATAAGTCATTGGTGAAGCTACAGTTGGTGAAGCTCTCCCTACACAACAGTTTAAGAAATATAATATTAGGAGAAAAGGGCCATCTCTTGAGTTAGAATTGGATAAGCAAAGAAATACATTTATGAGGAGGATGTTACGTCCAAATGATCTATCTCATAATTCACAATCCAAATCTGGAAGTGCCCAACCTTCTAAGAACACTTCAGGGAATATTAAAAGCAAGTCTACCACACTGGAATCATCAAACAAGACTTCCCCTACCTACTTCTACAACTCAGTATGCCAAGGAAGAGAATGTTGCATGAAATGTCAATTACAATATCATTGAAGATATGAAAAAGACTCTCACCAAGATATCCATATACAAGCTAGCTAAGTTGTTAGGCCAAAGAGAATTGATCATAAAAACTTTTGCATCGATGCCTCCGTTAGATAAAATAACTGTTGCTTCCAAGACTTCATTTGGTAAGTCTAAAATTGTTCCAAACCTTGACATTATTGTTAATGTTGCAAATGTAAATTCAAAATCCTCTTGTCCTCTTTTTTTATTAACGTTTGAGATTTTTAAGTAGAATGTCCATAACTATCTTGTTGATTTTGGTGCATCTATGAATGTAATGCCTTTATCAGCCGCTAAAAATATTAATGCTAAATTAGAAAAGGTAGATGCTAGAGTCATACAACTTGATAGATCCCAAGTCCAAGTAATTGGTGAACTTAATAATGTTTTGATTCAATTGTCTTCTTACGATAGAGTTCATAAATTCATTGATATTGTTGTTGTGGACATTCCAGAAGATTATGGTTTATTGTTAAGTAGGGACTAGTTGAGTAAGATACCAACCTACTTTGCAACAGATTGGTCCCACTTATGGCTTCAACACAAGGGGAAAAGAAATCAAATCTAGGTGAATAGTGATCCTTAAATGAAATATACCATCACAAAATCAGAAGTGCATAATGATTCTACAAGTGTAGTGCAAGAAATTATAGGAAATTTCTTTCTTGAATTTGACATTAGATGTTATCTTACACTACCATCTCCTGTACCATCAACATCAATTTGGAACTCCTTCCTAGTCCTCTAGCTAGAGATAAAGACATATGTACCATAGATGTAAATACTTTTAATTTAGAGACTAACCAAGTTGCTACTACTATTTGGAAATTGTAATGTGATATGTCTAAGACACAAGATGGAGTTGGAGTAGGTTGCATCTTGATGGAGCCAAAGAAAAATAAATATTTGATCTCTTGTTGCTTGGAATTTGAGTGTACTAATAATGTTTCAGAATATGATGCGGTTATAATCTAGTTAAAGAAGGCCATTGACCTTAAGGTATAGGGATTAAAAGTGATAGGTGATTCCAAAATTAATGTTGGGTTGTGTTATATTCTTTCCACGACTAGCTGTCCTAGTTAACGAGGGGGGTAGACGGGGGGTGGAGTCCCCCCTTCATTGTGCCGATTGTGTAGTGGGGGGGTCACAGGGGGTTTGAGGGGGGAAGTTAACTCCACTCTACGGGGTTAGGGGTAGCGCCTCGGGGAAATTTTTTTTGGACTCTATATTAGGTGGGGTGAACCTACCTATGGTTTTGTGTATGGTTTTCACACATGGTTTTGGGCGCTATGGTTTTTGGTCCATGGTATTGGATGCTTTGGCATGTATATATATGTATTGTAACAATGAAAGGAAAATAATGAAAAATAAAGTTGGTAGTTCCGGTTTTGGGTTCCAGGGGAAAATCTCTATGTATATGTGTTTTATGTGTTATGCTCTCACATTGTTTATTTTCTGTGTTTTATAATTTGTATGCAGGTAATTTCTGTACGGGGTTAAAACCTACAATTATTACAAGATAGGTACACAATACCATCCATTTTATGTCAAATAATCTCAAGAATTATCAACACGAGGTATGGATATTGCTTTCTTTTTTCAAAGCTTTTGATATCAAGTCTGTACCTAGAATAAACAATGTTGTCGCAGATACTTTAGAAAATGCAACCGCTAGGTTCACTCCACTTAGAGATGGATTTTCAATTGAAATTATTTATAAACCCCCTATTCTATATAACATGACTAATCTATGTGTATTCAATGATGATCAACATATCCTTGATTTTATGGTGAATGTAGAAACCAAAGTGCGTGGAGGAAACCCAATGCCTAAAGGAGTGGTTTCATTGGAAAATCTCTTCGATCTACCAAACTGTTTTAAAGGACCACAAAATACCAAGACATAAATCTCGACCTTGTCTTATGAGAAGATCAACCTAAGGACAATTAAAGAACCTAAATTTGTCAATCTTGATGTGTTTTGTTACCCAAAAGAAAGAAACACCTTCATTCATTTGTTCAAAAATACTAAGACGTGATTGCATGGACTTATGAAGATTTAAAGATTTATGACTCTAGGATCATCTAGCATGTCATTCTTATAAAGGAATGGGCTAAGTCGTTTCAATATAAGATTAGAAATACATAAAGAGTTAAAGAAACTATTGGATGCTCGTATAATATTTAAAGTCTGACATTCTACGTGGTTTTCAAACCTCTTCCCAGCAAGAAAGAAGTCTGATGAGACAAAACTATGTATAGACTTCAGAAATCTCAACTAGGAACCTAATAAGTATAACTACCCCATGCCTTCTATGGAACTAATATTACAAATGGTTTTTGGAGGAGAGATGTTCTCGCTACTAAACGGATTCTCGGGTTATAAACAAGTACTAATAGTAACACTAGACAAACTTAAGACCACCTTTAGAACCAAATGGGGTATGTTCGCATTCATGTGGATGCCTTTTGGTTTGATAAATGAAGAGGAAACGTTTCAAAAATCTATGGATATCGCATTTCAAGGTATGCCTAGTTGAAGTGTAGTAGTATATCTTTGTAACAACCCCTAGTTGATTTTCTATGTAAATACAATAAGATCAAAGTCATGTGACACATACTTCAAGATGAATGTTGGGAAAAACACTTTAGTGGGAATCACTTATGATTAATTAATGTCTATAGAAATTGGAAAAGGCATTGGCAAAGGAAAAGAGGTAATAATTAGCATTTATTTATGAAAATAAAGGAAGAGAAGAGAAAGGGAAGGTGAAGGGACATATTTGCATTCAAGGGAAATTAGAGGAAAAATGAAGGAAAATGAAGAAAATGGAGGCATGAATGATAAAAAGGCTTTAGAGAATCAATTCACAACTTTCATTGGTTTAGCTTTTAATAGTTTTGTGGTGGAGCTCTAGTTCATTATCTCACACTCTCATTCTCTCATACTCTTACACACTTAGAGCATTCTTGGAGCATTCTAGTATTCACTTGGAATGGAGAAAGAAAGCAAAGGAAAGAAAGGGAGTGTAAGGAGACAGTTAGATCAACAACTACTACTAGATTTCTTTGCAGGTAACAGGTTGCATGTGTTATTTCCTTGCTGATCTTTGGATTCATGATATATGCATGTGATTCCTTGGTTATGTGTTGTCATTGGCATGGGGATTTACCTGGATTGATAGTGGTTTCAACCTTGCCTTGCCATTTCCTGGATAGCCATGGTGTTCTTAGTTATCTTCTTTTTTTTTGATTGGTGTTTAGGTTCCCTATGGCTGTGGGTTGGAACAAACGCTCTAGAAGCCCTGGAACAACTTGGTTCGAGTTACTAGTTCTTGGAGTCGTAGGTTGGGACAAATACCGTGGAGGCCTTGGTGGGTTGAGTTACTAGTCCTTGGACCCATGGTTGGAACAAACACTTTAGAGCCCTAGAAGGATGTGGGTTGAGTTACTGGTTCTTTGAACCCTGGAATACTTGGGCAGAGACTGATTTGGTTAATGTTAGTGATTTTTAGACCATAGAGGTGTAATAACTATAGTTGAGGGTTGAGGTGGTTTGGCCTCTGGAAGCCCTAGTTGGTTTTGTTTTGGTTAAGTCCATAATATCCCACATTCATGCTTGGAATATGACACAAGGGTGATTGGATGAAAGAGAGATTTGTTTCAACCCAATCTATGATCGGGCAGTACGTGGAAGTCCTTGACTTGGTTGGAATTTTCATATGTTAATGCGAGCTATTTTCCTAGTGTGATTTATGAGCACTTGTATTGGTTATGATGTTGATATTATGGCTGATTTTCCTGGTTTCTATGTTGGATATTTGTTGGTTATATGTTGGTTATATGAATGTATTCTATCTGTGGCTCCTATCATGTTTTGATAAGTTATTGAATGGTTGATGAATGCATGGACTAACAAGTGTTATTGGAGCTAATTAAAGAGGGCTTAAAACCTTCTTGGTGATTCTCATATGAAGATTATCAATTCATGATCAGATATGCATTCATGACATGTAGCTTATATGTTTACCATATGTTTGATGAAATTTATATCATGAATTAGGAATTTCTAGGTCAAGTTCTTACTTGAGTTTGAATGGTTAGCATTTTTATTGTCTTTTCTATGCTTATGGAAAGTTACAGGTAGTGGTCTGGAGGCTAACCTAAAAAAAGTGGCTTAGATCCTGGAACCACATGCCCATAACTGGAGGAATTTGGTCATAATCACATGGAAGCTAGCCTATGAGTGTGTCTATAGGCTTTCAAACACATGTATGCAGTTTCGAGGGTACAATTATGGAGCTAGGCTAGAGAAAAAGGGTTCCAACTCAGGGATTGATCATCTTGGGTGGTTGTTCAGCTCTTGACTGATTTGTAGTCCCTGTAGGATGTCAATAAGTGTTTATTTTGTAGGTCTCACTTCCTTAACTGGAACTTGGAGCTCGGGTCATGTCATAATGACACTCGTCTCATGTTTACCCTAACAAGCTTGTGAATTTGGGTAAATGTGGGAGGAGGAATTACAAGGTGGTATCATAGCAGGTTTCATTCTCTTTGGGTTATATTTAATACCCAAGGTGGTATCAGAGATTCCAGGTTCAAACAATTGGATTGGATGGGCTATGTGTGATTGTTATGAATGCATGTTAGTTGCTAATATGTTTTCTATGCATGCATTGTGACTGTCATTGTTGCAGTCTTGTGTCGTCATGATGATGTTGCGATGATTGATATGTTGAGATTATATATATATTTATATATAATTTTATATATTTATATATATATATATATATATATATCTATATATATATATATATATATATTATATAGAGAGAGAGAGAGAGAGAGAGAGAGAGAGAATAGATTGATTGTGCAGATGAGATAACCTCCCTTGAGATTCACATTGAGGTATGATTTTCATTATGTTTATATTTGGTTTATCTAACATGACATGTTTGGAGGAAATAGAAGATCAGAGATGATGAGAAAAAATGTGGATTACAACTCACGTGACTCTCCTCATAGATCAATTTAGAACCAATGAGATTATTACTCTCTTGATACAGTAGATACACTAAGAAGCTTGAAGGAAAAAATAAAAAGTTGCAAGGCAGATAATGAGAGGATAATTGAGTCAAAGGAAAGAATTTCCAGAGCTCAATAAAAGCAAGGCATAGTTAATGTAGTGATCCTTCAGAGCTTATGATATTTTTAGAAACAAGGAAATATAAGAATAAATCATGGATAGGAGGAAGGACTAATGGGGCACATGGTAGCAGGTCTCGATCAAGATATAGGTTGGACAAGGATGACAGTGTGAGGGGTGGTAGATGGTTGGATACACATAATATGAGAGGCAATGCTTATGGGTTCTATTCTAGTTTTGGTTTAGAGAGACATCATTTTAGATATCATTTTTTGGGATTCAACTACATTAAGAAAGTCATTCATCTAAGGCCATTTCCATGAGAGGTAGTCGTAACTGACTAATTTCTCATGATTTTTGAATAGTCCACTTAGCACTCATTGCGACGGGTGATGTTCACATGGGTGAAGAAGTGGGATTGAAACTAGTGAAATGAATCAAATAGCGTCAATCATCACTTCCAGGGCTTGCACTCGGTAACCAGGACTTCCCAAGAGGTCAACCATCCCAGAACGCCTCTGGCTCAGGAACACTTAACTGTGGAGTTTTCCCCACAATCAAGCACACTTAGCTTGCTACCCCATTTGCGAAACCTTAGCAAGTATTGTGCATCATGAACCATTGAAGTAGAGCTCCCTTCACTCTTATGTATATGCACTGTAGAAGACCCTCAATACATAGAGACATCATTGTCATCACTGCCATCATCCATATAGGAGGAGTGTGAATCAATACTTTCCAGATGAATTCAAAAAAGCCAAGACTCCTACATTTGATGGAGAGATGAAAAAACAGAAGATGCAGAAGCATGGATGTTTGGGATGAATAATTTCTTCAAATTGCTTGATTATACAAAGATTATGAAATTCAGGAGAGCTATTTTTAGTCTCAAGGGAAATGTGGATATTTGGTGGGAAGATGTGAAACGCGTCAGAGGAAACAAAACAGAGGAGTTGAGTTGGCATTAGTTTAAAAGACTCTTCAGAAAGAAGTATTTGTTCGAGAGATATTATGATGGAAAGGCTAAGGATTTCTATGAGCCGAAGATGGGTTCCATGACTGATGAAGAGTATATGACCAAGTTTCTGGAGTTGTTGAGGTATGTGACATATATTAAGGATGAGAAGACAAAGGTTCATCAATGGATTTCCATTAGCATTCAAGGAACAAATTGAGTATGATGAGCCTCGGTCATTGAGGAAGTAATTGGGAAGCTGAAGCATTGTTACGAGCAATCTAAGTGTAAGTTTGAGCCGAAGAAAGATCAAAAAGGGAATGAAAAGACTAAAGGAAAGTGGGCTAAGAAGCAAGGAAGAACATAAGATGTAGGTGATAAGGAGTATGTGAAACCTTATAAGAAATTCAATATAGTTGACAGTGGAAATGGGTCTCTGCTTAAGGAGCATAACAAAGGTGATGGGAGGAAGCCTTTTTAGTGCTAGAATTATGATGGAGAGAATGTAGGAGAGATTGTCCATGAAATGAGGGTGGAAAGCCGCAAATTTACAGTGCTTAAGAGGCACAGATAGTTGGAGATGTTGGGTAGAGTATTCCTCACATTTATGTAGCAGTGGATAATAGGTAGGTTGATCATTAGGCATCCATTACAAGATGGAAGGTAAGCTTTGTGATGAAATTGTTTCCATTTTTATTGACTCTGGATCTAACTATAGTTATATTAGTCCCAAATTCTTGGATATGTGTTGCTTGAATAAGGAAGTGCATGCAAAATATTGGTTGGTGCAGTTTGCTACAAGGACCAAGAGAAGAGCTCACCATTGGGTGAGATATTGTGCATTTCAGCTGAATGGTATGCCTACATTAGCACATATAAATGTGATTCCTTCAGGTTCATACAATATTATTTTGGGAATGGATTGGTTGTTCATTCACAAGACTAAGGTGGACTACTATGTTAAGGATATTGAGTGCCTAGATGGTGATGGGAAAATAAGTGCCTTGCAAGGAAAGAAGAAGCCCACATAATTGAGAAAGGTTACAACTATGTAGGAAAAGTGCAGTTTCTGGAAAGGATGTCTATTGTTTGTAGTTCATATTTACAGTGAAAATGGAAGGATGTTGAGGATGATGAATTTTTGAAGAGGTATCCTATTTTGCAATAGTTCCAAGATGTGTTTCCTATATAGATTGCAAAGTTGCTTCCTCATAAGGAAGTGGAATTTTCCATTGAGTTGGTACGACCAGGAGTAGGACCAACATCAAAGGAACCTCACAAAATGAGTACTCTAGGGTTGGTGGAATTGAGGTTGCAGCTTAAGGAAATGCTTGATAAGGAATACATTAGGCCAAGTGTGTTGCCTTGGGGTGCACCAGTGTTGTTTGTAAAAAATGAGGATGGTACTCTCAGGTTATGCATTGATTATAGGCAGTTGAACAAAGTGACTCTCAAGAACAGGTATCCATTTTTGTGGATTGATGATTTTTTTGATGAGTTTAAAGGAGCACCAATGTTTTCAAATATTGATCTGAGATAAAGATATAATTAGGTGCGCATCAAAGAAAAATACGTTTACAAGATTGCATTCCGTAGGTATGGGAATTATGAGTTTGTAATGGTTCCATTTTGATATGAAATGCAAAAAATAGATTGTCCACTCTAAAAGTGCAAGATTAAATTGATGGGCGATTGTGTTTTAAACAGAGCATTGAACCATGAATTGTGTAAAAGAGAAAAATAAGAGGAATATTAATTTTCCTTAATTATTTTAAACATCAGAATTAAATGACACATAAGAAGCAAAATAAAAGACACAAACTCAATAAGAATTTGTTGACGGAGTTCGTCCCTCTTGGACTACGTCTCTGGGTCTGCTTCAAAATGGGTGACCATTTTATTAGAAGAGCTTCAAGATTTTCTTTACATGTGGATTTACCAGCTGAACTGTGCTCACAGCCACTGTTGGACACTTGTAGAAAGAAGGACTTCTAGTGCATGTCTCTGTCCCTGAATAAGCCCAATAATGGCCAAGAAATGCTCCAAAGAGTAACTGCAGACAAATGTCAAAACTCTGACCTTGAAGCTTCTGTCACCTAAAAATGGAAGTGCAACATCCTTCTTGAAAGGCTTCTACAATAGAAAAAGACTTGATGGGCTCTAGACTACCACTCTTCTTCTTCTTCTTTCCAAGACCTCGAAAGCCTATCTTTAAAGAAACTTTGCTTTCTTTAGATTTCCTTCTATAAAGGATGGGCTTCCACCTCCTTTTATACTAAAATCCCAAACTAAACTTGGAATGCTATTTTTTAGCAAATTCTTTGTGGTCCAATTATAAAGCTCAATGTTTGATACATTATGAATTTAGTTTAAACAACTTTATCATAATTATCAATATAGTGCAAACTATCTCCTATAGTTTTTAATTGGCCAAATACGCCATTACCAAATGAGATCTTGACTTCTATGTTTTAAATAACCATAAAACATTAAGTCATCCCTAGCGCTTGAATTATTCGCGCAAAATCAATGGATAGCATATAGTTTTAAACCCAAATTGGTTACAATAATACTGGATTGCATCCTTACTATGAACACGTGGATAACCAATCTCGACGTGCCTGCACTTGAGGCAAGCCAATTGCTAAATGTTATCCATACTTCCTCGATGATTGAGCTTCGTTTTGGTGGATGGATGCATATGTAATCTTGTCGCATTTATCTTTGCACTATAGCCACCTTGGCTCTATCGTTCCTGTATGAACTGCTGATTTGACTGGTGGATTTCACAAATCTCCATGATATGACCGGATTTGCAACAGATTTTTTTGCATTGGCTTCCACATAACCATAACTGTGCAGCGTTGGATTTTTCTGTGTTGGCTTCCATATAACTAGCGATGCCATGCTATGTGGAAAACCTTCCATGGACTGCGCTGCAATCCTATTGATGTAGACGTAACAATGATCATCCCCCATGACACTGTTGACTGACGCTGAATGGGCTAACGTGGATGTAACAATATTTGTTCCCTTTGACGTGGACCAATAGTTGTTCCGTTGATAACCATTGCATATATTTACATAACCTTCAAGTTGCCTTCGTTACAACGGATTTTATATGCGACATAATAAAGGTATATAGCATATAGTTTATATGCCATATTAAAATGTGTCGAATACATTTGCCACCAAGGTTTACATATGCACCCACCTTAACAACATGTAGTTTTCCATATAAACTTTGAATATGATTTTCCTTTTAAATGCGACATAACCATTTCAACCTTTGCACTAAGGTTTTTTGAAATAATTCCAACTTCACATTTTTATGATATGGTTTATAAACATACCATATAACTTTGCCTTAGATTCACATTCTAACAATGCGTACACCTTAACATAATGGTCCTCATAACATTAGTAAATGAAACTTTAATGTAATGTTTGACATCATTGAACATAACTTGAACTTTATACTTGCCAAATATAAATGTTCCAAACATTAATCGACATCTATTGCTTACCATTTACTGGAGATATGTACTAAATGAGAGTTTGAATTGATGCCACATGTCGATATTTAGAAATGCCTCATGGCTGTTAAAGCCCTTTGTGACACTTCAACTTTGACGCGTGATTTCTCCATCACCAGAAAGCCAAACGGAAATCTGGAGACATCGCCAGAATCAGTGCGTCGAACCCTTCATTCTGGCACTAATTTTGTAGTCAATGGAGACAATCAACTTCTGTACAAGTCAAGAACAACTTTTCCACTTTGGTCGTCAACATATGGTAAACTTCTGAGTTGTATTTCAAGATCCATTCTGGATCACACCTAACAGAAAGAACTTTTGGACCTCCAAAAGTCTTATTACAACCATGAAATTTATTACAAACATGAGTTAATGTAAAAACCATCTAGACTCTAGTTACAAACTTTGACTAAGCCTACTATCAACAATTTACAAACTCATAGTTTATACATATGGAATTTTATTTGCCCAGTTCCAATTTGGAGACTATGTTCCTCGACTCCAAGTGCTTTTGTTGTCCCTTACTCTGTTTATATTGATGTTGTCTCTCAGGGTAGCATCGAATTTTTTCTCTTCGAATGCCCTTTCAGCTTGCAATGTCGACAAATTCGTCCTTCGGAGTTGTGCTAGCTTCCTTTTTATTGGACTTTCCTGTACTTTATTTGGATTTTGCAAAGTCCTTGTCTGACTGAAGTAAGATCTTCCCAGGACACTTCTTTACTAGCAGTGCTACATCACCTTTCTGTGGCTGACTTTTGATAGCACTTACTTTCTTGCTGAAAATTTTCTGCTTCCAACATTCTTCTACACAATGTGAATTACTACCACAAAATGTACATGGGTAAATCCTCTTGATAACTTTTAACATTAAGTCTTGACTTGAGGACTCACCTTCTAAATCACTACTTGATTGATTCAACAACTTATATTTTCGGTCTTGTAGCTTTTTCGACATTAAGTCTGGGTGTAGGGACCAATACTAATCCACAATGTGACCTCTCTTCCCATAGTAATCACATATTGTTTTCTCACAACCCAAACCTTCATGTTGCAGCCTTTCCTGCATGGAGATTAGTTGGAACCTGACTTGACCATGCTTTTTGAGACCTTGTCCTTCCTGGTAACCCATCTTCTGCATTAGCTTCATACCCATTCTTTTAGTATGCTTTTCAAATGCTCCAATCTCCTGATCGCTGGAAGAATCATTTTGCTCAAAGTATTTTCTTGGTTAGGTTGGTGCATAAGAAGTTTCTTTAGAAGGTGAGGAAAAGATTCTGATAGCTTCTTCTACCGACTGAGCTTTTGGAATCATGGATAATGATGAACTGTCTTCATCATCTAGATTAAGAGGCGAGGCTTCATTTTTTCCTTCAGTAGATGAGATTTGAACTGAAGGGCTGTTTATCCTTCGACTCTTTTGCAAAACTTCAATATCTTTCTATAGTCTTTGCTTGTCTTCCACCAGAGATTTCACCATGCACCGCAAAGCATCATTTGTCAAAGCTTCAATCTTTGTTTGGGGATTTGTTTGTCTTCCTCCAAAGATTTCACCATCTGCCACAAAGTATCGTTCTCTCGCTTGAGCTGCTTGGAAGTATTTTCCATCAACCAATAAGAGCTAACCTACTCTGATACCAAAAATGATTTGAAATGCGGAAAATAGATCTTCCACTCTAAAGTGCAAGATTAAACTGATGGGCGATTGTATTATAAACGGAGAATTGCACCATGAATTGCTTAAAAGAGAAAAATAAGTGGAATATTAAGTTGTCTTAATGATTTTAAACATCAAAATTAAATGACGCATACACAACAAAATAAAAGACACAAAATCAATAAGAATTTTTTGATGGAGTTCGTCCCTCCTGGACTACGTCTTCGAGTCTGCTTCAAAATGGGCGATCATTCTATTAGAAGAGATTCAAGAGTTTCTTTACATGTGGATTTATCAGTTGAACTATGCTCGCAGGCACTACTAAACACTTGTAGAAAGAAAGCCTTCTACAACAACTTTCTAGTGCTTGTCTCCATCCCTGAATAGGCCCAAGAATGACCAGGAAATTCTCCAAAGAGCAACTGTAGGCAAATGTTGAAACTTTGACCCTGAAGCTTTTGTCACCTGAAAACAGAAGTGCAACCTTATACAATAGAAAAAGACTTGATGGGCTCTAGACTACCACTCTTCTTCTTCTCCTTTCCAAGACCTCGAACGTCTGTCTTTAAAGAAACACTGCTTTCTTTAGATTTCCTTCTATAAAGGAGGGGCTTCCACCTCTTTTTATACTACAATCCCAAACTAAACTTGGAATGTTGTTTTTTAGCAAATTCTTTGTGGTCCAATTACAAATATCAATGCTTGATACATTATGAATTTAGTTTAAACAACTTTATCATAATTATCAATATAGCACAAACTATCTCCTATAGTTTTTAATTGGCCAACTATGCCATTACCAAATGAGATATTTACTTCTATGTTTTCAACAACCATAAAACATTAAGTCATCCCTAGTGCTTGAATTATTCGTGCAAAATCAATGGATAACATATAGTTTTAAACAAAAATTGGTTGTAATAATATTGGACCGTATCCTTACTGTGAACATGTGGATGACCAATCCTGATGTGTCTGCACCTGAGGCAATCCAATTGCTAACTGTTATTCGTACTTCCTCGATGATTGAGCTTCATTTTGGTGGTTGGATGCATATGCAATCTCGTCGCATTTATCTTTGCACTGTAGCCACCTTGGCTCCATCGTTCCTACATGGACTGCTGATTCGACTGGTCGATTCCACAAATCTCCATGATACGACTGGATTTGCAACAGATTTTTCTGCACTGGCTTCCATATAACCATAACTGTGCAGCGTTAATTCTTTTTGCGTTGGCTTCCACATAACAAGCGTTTCCATTCTACGTGGAAAAAATTTCATGGATTGCGCTGCAATCCTATTGACATAGGTGTAACAATGGTCGTCCCCCATGACACTATTGACTAATGCTGAATGGGCTGACGTGGACGTAACAATAATTGTTCCCTTTGATGTGGACCAATAGTTGTTCCGTTGGTAACCATTGCATATATTTACATAACCTTCAAGTTGCCTTCGTTACAATGGCTTTTATATGCGACATAATAAAAGTCTATAGCATATAGTTTATATGCCATATTAAAATGTATTGAATACATTTGCCACCTAGGTTTACATATGCTCCCACCTTAACAACATGTAGTTTTTCATATAAACTTTGAATATAATTTTCTTTTTAAATGCGCATAACCATTTCAACCTTTTCACTAAGGTTTTTTGAAATAATTCTGACTTCACATTTTATGATATGGTTTATAAACATACCATATAACTTTGCCTTAGATTCACATTCTAATAATGCATCCACCTTAATATTATGGTCCTCATAACATTAGTAAATGAAACTTTAATGTAATGTTTGACATCTTTGAACATAACCCGACCTTTATACTTGCCAAATATAAATGTGCCAAACATTAATCAACATCTATTGCTTACCATTCATTGGATATGTGTACTGAATGAGATTTTGACTTGATGCCACATGTCAATATTTAGAAATGCCTCATGGTTGTTAAAGCCTGTTGTGACACTTCAACTTCGACGGGTGATTTCTCCATCACTAGGAATCCAAACAAAAATCTGGAGACATCATTGAAATCAATGCATCGAATCCTTCGTTTTGGCACTAATTTCATAGTCAATTGAGACAATCAAAATTTGCACAAGTCGAGAACAACTTTTCCACCTTGGTCGTCAACATATGGTAAATTTCTAACATGTCTTTCAAGATCCATTCTGGATCACATTTGGTCTTACTAATGCTCCAGCTACTTTCATCTATTTGATGAACAATGTGTTGTGTCCTTATCAGGACAATTTTGTGACAATGTTTATTGATGATATATTGATATATTATAAGAATAAGAAAGAGCATGCAAAGCACGTGGTAACAGTGTTAATATTACTAAGCGAGCGTCAATTGCAATCCAAGATTAGCAAGTGCAGTTTCTTTTAGATTGAAGTTCATTACTTGGGGCATGTGGTTTCCAAGGAAGGTATAGCAATGGACTAGGAAAATATTAAAGCTACTCATGGAGTGGCAAACTCCTAGGAATGTGGACGAGGTTAGATCATTCATGGGACTAGCAGGTTACTACATGAGGTTCGTCAAGAAATTCTAAAATATAGCCTATCCTATTACATATTTGTAGTGAAAAAGAAATAAGTTTGAGTGGATTAAGGAGTGTGTAGTTAGTTTTGAGCGGCTGAAGCATTTTCTTACAAATGCTCTAGTTTTGAAGATTGCAAATCTAGATCAAGAGTTCATGGTATGTACATATTCTTACAAGAGAGAAATTGGTGGAGTCCTGATGTAGGAAGGACAGGTGGTATGCTATGAGTCAAGGAAGTTGAATGAGCATGAGAAGAACTATGTGACTCATGATTTTGAGTTGGCAGTTCTCATTCATGCCTTGAATATATGGAGGCATTATCTTCTTGGTAGGAGGTTTATTATGATGATTGATCATAGTGGATTGAGGTACTTCTTTGACCAACCCAATCTAAATTCCATGAAAGCTAGATCCTTGGCTACCCTTAGTGAGTTTTACTTTGAGATCATATACATCAAGAGCAAGGAGAACAAGGTTGTAGATGCTCTCAGTAGGAGAGTGAAAGTGAATCATATTGCAATATAAGTTCTTTTGGGAAAAATTTGTAGTAGTGGATCTTATAGGCAGGGAAACATGATGACACATACCAACAGCTGAAGCAGAGGTTGAATAAGCAAGGTGAAGGTGATAGGGATGAGGAGTATCACTTCATGACAGATGGCTTGGTGAGATTCAGGAATAATATTTATGTGCTCAACAACAGTGAGGTCAAGAAGCTTGTCTTGATGGATTTTCATGTCAAATTGTATTCAAGTCACCTAAGACATCAGAAGACACTGACAATAGTTAAGAAGTTCTATCATTTTAGAACTTGAAGAAAGAGGTGGCCAAGTTTGTTGTGAAGTGCTTAGATTGTCAACAGGTAAAAGTACAGTGTAAGCATCCAACTGGTTTGTTACATCCTATTCCAATTGCAAAGTGGAAATGGGAGGTCATTTCCATGGAATTGATTACAGGTTCGTCAAGGAAATTGAGACAACATGATTCCATAATGGCTATAGTTGATAGGTTGAGTAAGGTATCTCACTTCATTACAGTTAAGCCTACTAACTCAGCTGGTGAGGTAGCTCAGATATTCACAAGGGAGATTGTGAGGTTGCATGGTGTTCCCAAGAAGATCATATCAAATAGAGATGCCAAGTTCACTTCCAAGTTTTGGAAGGAGTTGTTTGTAGTCTTGGGGACAAAGTTATATTTCAATACACCTTTTTATCTGTAGATAGATGGAAAAATAGAGAGGGTGAACAAGATTCTTGAGGACATGATGAGGATGTATTTCATGTATCAATAGAGGAAGTGGGAGAAGTATATTTGACTAGTGGAGTTTGCATATAATAATGGGTATCGAGAGTTCTTGAGGATGAGTCCATTTGAGACTCATTATGGGTGGAGTTGTAATACTCATATCAACTGGAGTGATCTAGTGAACAAGGTATTTATTGGATTAAATATGTTGGCAGGGATGGAATAAGAAATGTAGGTTATTAAGAGCAATTTAAAGGCATCACAAGACAAGAAAAAGAGTTATGCAGATCAACATAGAAAACGTTTTAGGTTGGGGAGCATGTGTAATTGCGCATCAAGCCCAAGAGGAGTTCCTGGAGGGATTGGATCATGTGCCAATCTAACACCTCATTATTGGAAGCCTTTTGAGATCCTTAAGAGGATTGAACCTGTGGCCTACAAACTTGCATTGCCGCCAACAATGAAATTCAATGATGTTTTCCATGTTTCATTGCTAAAGAAGTATGTCTAGGATGATGATCATGTGATTGATTGGTCTATAATGCAGGTGGAGCTAGAGGGAGAATTCCAGCCATAACCTCAGTGCATTTTGTAGTGGAAATAACTCATGTTTTAGAACCGAGCAATCGAGCAAGTTAAAGTGTACTGGAAGAATTTTGGGCCCAATGAAGCTATGTGGGAGATGGTTGATCAGATGTGGGATTTGTATCCTTCTTTATTT
>APFE030389929.1:53290-102586 GCA_000404065.3 Pinus taeda
TGTTGTAAATTTTGCATCGAGCTGGGTTATAAGGCTCCATAAGTAGTATGGTGTTCATCATTTCAGTAGATTGGTATGATGTAAATGTTGCATTGATTTGGGCTACAAATCTCCATGGGAAACATGTTTCACTAGTTATAAGTGTCATTTAACACCGAGGGTGGTGTTCCCCCAAGGGGGAGGGGTTTGTAACAACCCATGGTTTATTTTCTATGTAAATAAAACAAGACCAAGGTCACGAGGCACATATTCCAAGCTAAATGTTGGGAAAAACACTTTAGTGGGCATCAATTGCAATTTATTAATGGCTATGGAAATTGGAAAAGGAAAAGAGGCAATAATTGGGATTTATTTATGAAAATAAAGGAAAATACGAGAAAAGGAAGGTGAAGAGGCACAAATATGCATGCAAGGGAAATTTGAGGAAAAATGAAGGAAAATGAAGAAAATAGAGGCCTCAATGATAAAAAGGATTTAGAGACTCAGTTCACAACTTTTGTTGGTTTAGCTTTTGATAATTTTATGGTGGAGCTCTAGTTCATTCTCTCACACTCTCATTCTCTCATACTCTTTCACACTTAGAGAATTATTGGAGCATTCTAGTATTCACTTGAATTGGAGAAAGAAAGCAAAGGAAAGCAAGGGAGTGCAAGGAGATAGTTGGATCAACAACTACAACTGAATTACATTATAGGTAACATGTTGCATGTGTGATTTTCTTGTTGATCTTTGGATGCATGGTATATGCATGTGATTCCTTGGTTATGTGTTGTCATTGGTATGGATATTTGCTTTGATTGACAGTGGATTTAGCCTTGCCTTTCCATTTTCTGGATAGTCATGGTGTTGTGGGTTTTCCACTCATTTTTCTAACTAGTTCTCAAGTTCCCTATGGTTGTGGGTTGGAACAAATGCTCTAGAAGCCCTGGAACAACTTGGGTTGAGTTGCTAGTTCCTGGAGCCATAGGTTGGGACAAACACTCTAGAGACCATGGTAGGTTGAGTTACTAGTTCTTGGAGCCACTTTTGGAACAAATTCTCTAGAGCCCTAGAAGACTATGGGTTCCTGGAGCCCTCGACAACTTGGGTAGACACTGATTTGGTTGATGTTAGTGATTTTTAGACTGTAGAGGTCGAGTCACTATGGTTGAGGGTTGAGGTGGTTTGGCCTCTGGAACCCTTGATTGGTTTTGTTTTGGTTAAATCCATGAGATACCACATCCATGCTTGGAATATGCTGTGGGGGTGATTGGCTGAAAGACAGATTTGATTCAGCCCAATCTATGGTCAGGTGGTACATGGAAGTCCCTGACTTGGTTGGAATTTTCATATGTTAATGAGAGCTATTTTCCTATTGTGATTTATGAGCACTTGTATTGGTTATGATGTTGATATTATGGCCAATTTTCCATGGTTTCTATGCTAGCTATTTTCTAGTTATATGCTAGTTATATGATGTATTCTATCTATGTCTCCTATCATGTTTTGATAAGTTATTGAATAGTTGATGAATGCATGGACTAACAAGTGTTATTGCAGCTAGCTAGAGAGGGATTAAAGCCTTCTTGGTGATTCTTATATGAATACTATTAGCTTATGATCATAGATTCATTCATGACATGTAGCTTATATGTTTACCATATGTTTGACGAAATGTTTATCATGGATTAGGTATGTCTAGGTTAAGTTCTTGCTTGATTTTGAATGGTTATCATTGTTATTGTCTTTCCTATGATTCTAGAAAGTTATAGGCAATTCAAGGCTATGGTCTAGAGGCTAGCCTGAAAAAAGTGGCTTAGATCCTATGACATGCACAAAACTAGAGGAATTTGGTCAGAACCACATGGAATTAAGCCTGCGAGTGTGATTATAAGCTTCCAACCACGTGTATGTAGTGTCAAGGGTGTGATTATGGAGCTAGGTTAGAGAAAAAGGGTTCCAAATCAGGGATTGATCAATTGGGGTGGGTTTTTAGCTCCTGAGTGATCTGTAGTCCCTATAGGATGCCGGTAAGTGTTTAGTTTATAGACCCCACTTCCTTAACTGGAACTTGGAGGTCGGGTCATGTCATAGTGACACTTATCTCATGTTTACCCTAACAAGCTTGTGAATTTGGATAAATATAGGAGGGAATCCAAAGAAAAGCATCTTCACAGTGTCTGAGGGAAATCCCTTAGGACACATTATAACAAAAAGTGACATTAAAGTAGACCCAGAATGGGTTAAAACTATTTCTCAAATACCATATCCCACAAATAAGTAGGCAACGCAATCCTTCCTTGGGAAGATAAATTTCCTTAGGAATTTATTTTTGACTATGCACAAATTGCTAAACCTTTATAGGACATGATCAAGAAGGACGCAACATACAAATGGGATCAAAAGAATAAGGATTCTTTTGATCAAATGAAACAGTCCACAGAGGAAGCACCTGTGCTATATAACTTGAATTTTTAGAAGGGATTCTTCCTGTATACTTTTGATTCAGACTCTTCAATTGCGTCTATATTAACTAAGAAGGATAATCAAGATAATGAACAACCAGTTTCGTTTATGAGTGCCAGGTTACAAGGATCATAGTTGAACTAGCCCACTATGGAAAATCAAGCGTATGTAGTTTATAAGGCATAAAACACTTTAGGCCTTATATTTTGAAGAGTCAAGTTATTCTTTCCCCACCCTGAAGTTCGATCATTGTTTGTAAAACAAGAGGTGGTAAAACAAAGAGAAAACTAGATGACGTGCTTACAAGAGTATGATTTATAGTTTAAACTAGTTCATACTATCAAGGGCCATGGTATTTTTCAACTCGCCGTGGAAGTAGCCAATTCACAGGAAGAAGATATGTTCGGTTGGGAGGAAGTGATCAAGATGTACAATTTTGAATCCGTTGTTCCCTCAAATACACCATTGTCAGGATACACAACAATACGTAAAATAAGGCACACTTCTCTCTCATCTTTCAACAAAACAAAAGAGGGTTATCCGGCTAAAGGAACTGTCAGATCTATTGGTTCATTGTGCACTCTTTCAGAAACATCATAACAATGTCTTACTAAAATACTTAGAATCACAGAATTTAGAGAACGTTTATAAAGCTTTGCATGACGAACCAATTGGTAGGCATTATGCAGGGGACACCACTACACATAAAGTTATACGAGCTAGATATTACTAGTCGATGTTATTTAAAGATGCACAAGATTATGCTTGCAAGTGTTCCATCTATCAGAAATGAACGTGTTGTGAGAAAAAGGTAAGTTGCCCCTTTGCAACCGATCATAGTTGAAGAGCCCTTTCAACGGTGGGGATTAGATGTTATTGGTGAAATATTTCCTCACTCATCGAAGAAACATTGGTACATTCTGACAACTATAAAATATTTCACTTGATGGGTAGAAGCCATTCCACTCAATCAAGTAAATGATCAAAAGGTCATTGATTTTATCAATTAGAATATCATCACTAGGTTTGGCTTTCCTACTTCACTTGTGCTTGATAATGCAATGTATTTTCATTTTTGAAATTATGTGATTTTGAATTAGAGAATAATATTGTCTTGAAGCATTCATTAAATTATTATCCACAAGGAAACGATTTAGCAGAATCAATGAATAAGAATTTAATTCGAATCATAAAGAAAATTGTTTTAAATGAACAAAAGAACTGACATAATGCTTTGACAAATGCTCTATGGCTAGACCGAGTAACTCCAAAACCTTCCTTGGGAACATCACCCTACTTCGTTGTCTACAATAAAGAGGCAATCCTACCCCTAAAAACTATACCTCCCTACTTTGCAATTGTCTCGAGAATATAGAGGTAGACCCTGTCCAACGATTCATAATAGGATTGGCACTATTCTTAAATTGGAGGAAGAGAGTCAAAATATAAAGAAAAATTGTTATCCATAAAAAGTCTGTATTAAGCGTTGGTTTGAGAAGAAGTTTTCAAGGAATAAGAAATTTAGTGTGGGAGATTTAGTCCTAAAGTGGGATAAATCCCACGAGGAGAAGGGAAAAATCACTAAGTTCCAATCCTTGTGTATTGGTCCATAAATCATCCATGAAAAGCATGGCCCATATACTCCCATACAATTATCATCTGAAATCTCTAGATGGGAAGAGTAAACCTATTCCTGTGAATGACCAAGGCTTGAAGCTTTGTTTTTAGTAGTAGCCTTGGGTTGTGTCTCACACTTGTACATAGTGTCCTTCTACTATTCTTTCCTATTATGTCTTTTGTTTTTTCAATTTTTTTTCTTTGTTGTTCAGTTATTTGATCATTGTACATAAATAAGATCTTGTGTGAAAAGGTGTTTTGTTGTGGCTCAATAAAAATGTGGCAAGATTTTGAAAGGTCGTTATGAAAACTATGAAACTCTTGGAAAAAAATTGGTCTCCTCCTTTGTTTGGGCCTAAATATCTCTAAAATTCAATGATGACCAAATAGAAAATATGATTTTTTTGAATGGAACGCTTCAGCAGATCTACGAAACCCACATCTATAATAGGATCTTCATTTCTCAAATTGGTGTTTGTATAAATTTATGTTTTAAATGTCTCAACCCAATCAAATAGAGAAGGGAAAGGAGAAAACTTAGGCGAGAAAATCAATTCTGAAGTATATATATGAGTCCCTAAAAAATAAGGAACAACCTCTCTTTCTCATACAATAAGTCAAGATCCCTCTTCTGCCTTGGCAAGATAAACACCTATAAAATTCCAATGTGCATAAATGAAAGTAAAATAAAGGGTGAAAGAAGAGAAAGGCTTCCTACAGAGATAGGCGAAGTAAGCAACTTCGTTGGAGTACTGGACAAGACTGTTGGCAGCGAAGCAACACTTGTGATTCCTTGAAGTGACCCTGCTAGGGTATTAAATAGGTCTGCTAGTAGTGGAGAAGCACTTGACATTAGTACTAAGACTATGAACATCTTAACTCATGTATGCAATCCTTATCCCTAATCGAAATAATTGGAGTACAACTAAGGATACTGTACCTATAACCGAACTAAGAAGTGAAGTGAAGGTGACTTGTGAGATGAAATATTTAGAGCAGCTATAATTGGCTCAATTGTTTTTGTTTGATTCTCCTCTTCTTGATCATGATCTATATCTTGAGTGACAAGTTCTTCTTCGAGTTTCTTCATCAATTCTTCTTCTTCCCATTTCTTCCTCTTTTCTTCCTCAAGTTGTAATCTTCTTTATTCTTCTTCCTCATTATACTTCTTGAGGGATTCCTCCTAATATTTCTTGAGAACTTCCTCCTCTCTCATTTTCCTTTGTTCTTCTTTTATTCTTACATGGCCTCTCATTTGAGCTTCTCTTGTTCTTCCTTCTACCTTTTCTTTTCTTCTTGTTTCTCTCTTCTAGCTTCTTCACACTCTTTCCTTCTCCTCTCCTCTTCATCTTCCCCCTTGGATTCTTTATTCTCTTTAAAATTATTGCTTCTCTCTTTTGCAGCTTCTCACTCTTGTTTCCTCTTTAACTCAACACTATCCTACATCTCTTCTTGGTTCCCTCCCATTGACTCTTCCAGAATAATTGCTTGGTTTGAAGGACTTGCTTCTATGTCTGCTTTGATCACTCTAACGGCATTAGAATGGTTCTTGATTTTATCCTTTTCCTTCCAATAGTCCAAGGCATATGGAAATATGCATCTAAGATTTGTGCAATGTTGTGTGCATATACCTCTTGGATCATACTGGTGATATCCCATCTCACTGGAATTGTGACGCTCTTGTTCAATAATTTCTGGCTCTACTACCTTTAAGCTCTTGAGGTTGCATGAGTATATTTTTAGAGAGAAAATGGGCCACAAAGACTTCTTAAATTTCTACAACAATCCCAACAACCCTGTACAAAGTTCGTATATGACCTCCTGCATAACCTTCTTATCTGTCACAAACAATGGCATGATATATGGACTTTTATAAGATCCAAGTGTTGATGAATGTTACATTGGGTAATGCAAACCAATCAGTGACATCTACTATGGATTACCTGACCTTATCTATCATGAAGAGTACCTCTATGTTACAGAACTATTTGGGCACATCAACCCCAACTTACAGATCGATACCATTAGGGCTCATCAACCCCTAGTGCAGTTGTTACATGACCTAAAGAAGTTGGTCATCAGAATGCCTTACTTCCCAAGAAGTTCCATCACTGAAAACATCCAAAAACAACCTCTAAGAAGATCATCGTAGGTAGGCCTTCATTAGGGTGTGCTGCAATGCAAACCATACACTGTCAGGGTGCTATGCAGCACACTTGGTCCCTCTTTGGCCTGTGCTGAGCAAATATAAGCAAAGTTCCAAGAACACTAAATATTCCTGAAACAATTTTGCGACTCTGCTGGGGAACTATCATCCATCCTAGTAGCTTATCAGCCTCTTTAGACACCTTGAAATACTGTACTTGTTGTAATTCAGCCTTTTGCATTGAATTTTGGTCAAAATTTAAGGTTAGAAGACTCTTGAGTGGCCTCACAGGAATCAATGTAGGCTAGCCTTAGAGACAGTGCTATGCAGCATAGTTATGCCTTCTTTGATATGCACTGATTAACATTGGAATAATTTAATCAGCGCAATTTTACCCTCTTTGGCCTGCGCTGATTAGTGCAGATAGGCCCTCTTTGACCTGTGCTGATCAATCTTGAAATCATTGAAATCAGTGCAGGCTTTAGTGAGAGATAGTGCTCTGCAACACAGTTATCCCCTCTTTGACTTGAGCTGATCAACCTTAGGTTAAATTCCCACCTTTGGATTGAGTTTTGCCAAAATTATTCTGATTTCTTGCTTGCTGAATATCAATGATGTCTTATCTCTGAAAATAGTCTTTTCATCTCCTTAGACAGCCCTACTTTGATTGGATTGATTAATGTTTCTTTAATGTTTTCTTTGTCATTATCAGTCTATAGTCAAAGTTAGTTTTTGGTCGAAAGAAAGTGTCATAAAGTCATTTTTTTCTTCGAAAACTGAATTGTCGTAAAGTCTTCATTCATAAAATATCGATTGATTTATATGTGCATATGGTTTGTATTTTCGTTGAAAGTGTCATAATTCCTCATTTATTTGAAATCAAAAGTGTCGTAAATTCTTCCTTTCCCTGAAAAGAAATTGTTGCAAAATCGTCATTTTTATGAAAAGAGATTTTTGATCGATTGTGCATATTTCCTTTTTGTTCATCATAACATTAAGGGATTTGAAAATAAAAACATGCATTGTGCATATTAAAGTCTGTGAATGCTTTAAAGGAATGGTTTAGGGAATTGCATCTAGTTTGTGCTCTTTGTTGATTGATCAAAAAGTACTTGTTTGCTCTATCCCTAGTAGCTAGGATTTTCATTGTTAAATTGAATGGAAAGAATGCTTATCATATTAGTTGCATTTTAGGAATTGAAAACATACATCACATGGTGAACCTTGAAAGGCAAATTCTAAAGAAGATAAACTTAAAATTTATCTGAATTTATCTAATGGAGCATTGTCACTTAACGAAAAACATTTAGAGGTCTAGGCTAAAGACATGTTCTAGCATTGTAAAACAAAGCAGCTATCACTAACTTGTCTGCAATACATCCTGAGTGTGATACCTCATTCCACATACGTGAGTATATCATAGGTTGTCCACATACCTTCGGGTATATAGGGAAGTGTTACAGTATGTAAAGTATATGGGAATGCTCTCATTATGTGGTTTTGCATTAGACAACGCTTATACGGATTGGGCCTCCATGTACTTTCGGGTATATATGGGAGGACAAATCTAGGTTGCTATCCATCCTTAGGTAACTGAGACGGCCACCTTGTACACTATTATACACTAAACACAACATTTGAGGAGATTGCCTGCCTGTACTTCTTGGTTCGCCAGGAGGTATTCTGTAGTTCATAGTTGCTTGGTAAACCTTTTTGCCTAGATTATCCCTATTTTGTTTTGTTATGTTACTTTGATTAAAATAAAACTAATTGACTGCAGATAACATTCTCCTCGCTCACTCCTTAGTTGATCTTAGGTTGAAACATATGGAAACAAATCCAGAGTCCACCGATCAAGGAATTCCTTTTCATGGGAATCCTAGTCCTTTTCCTTCTTTTGGAAATATTGGTGCTCCATATATGGCTACATTGTACCTTTCGGGATTTACCATTGGCTTGCTAGTATGGTTGTTTTCAACCTCCTTGGTTCAAAATGTCATGATTTCTCCGTAATCAAGTACTCCAACTGGACAAAATCAACCTCCAGTTGATCCTAAAGTTGATCCTTTGCCTTCTTCCTCTGCTGTTTTGTCCTCCCCTTCTTCCTCTTCGCCTGGTGAAAGTATTGGTACTAGTAACTAGGTGGCTAAGAAGAAGAAGAAAGGGAAGAAGAAGAAGAAGAAGCAAATTCAGCAGAGGGGCAACCAAGCAACCATTGCTTTGAATGCAACATCTGATGAGAAACCATCCATTAAGCCTCACAAAGTTCGATATCCATGCAAAATTTGTGCGGGAGACCATCTTGTTTGAAATTGTCCCGATATTCCTCAGATCTTATAAGAATGGTCTTCCTGTTCACATTACCCTGTGTCATCAACTTCTAGAGATCATGCTTGTGACACACCATCAATGAGTGGTAGTAAAGTTCATGGAAAGAAGGGTACAGTTAAGTTTCCATGTAGGTTATGTGAAAGGAATTACCCCATTCACCTTTGTCCCTATCTAGATGAAGCCAAAAGAGTGTTGGATAACCGTTCCGCTTCACCACAACGACTTCCATCTAGTTACAGTAAACTCTCCATAAATCCTTCACTAGTTGATGAATTGACTGACTAAAATGAACTGTCGGTCGAAGCCACTCTATCTGAATGTGAATCATATGAGTCTATACCTGACCCAAATCAACTGGTTAAGGTAACAATTGACCCAATTTTACCTTTAGTAAATCGTACCGTTCCCGAAGAGAGTGAATATGATACCACTCAGGTTCGTTTTGTTTCTTCAGATTCAAATGAGCTTGGGGGCAATCCTCTTGTTCCATCAAGATAGGAGGAAAATCCTCCCGCTCTCATAATTCAAGGAGTTAATTCTCACATTTCTACGGTACCCCCTCCAAGTAGTTTGGTCGCTTCCTTTGATTGGAATCATCTGGAAGATTTCACCTTCCTTCTTATGTGCCTTTCCAGATCATAGTACAGGTTTGTAATATGTTTGTATCTGGTACTGTTATAGATGAAGGTGCACCATTGAGTATCCTTTCCTCAACTGCTTGACAAGCGCTTGGTTTTCCACCACTTGTGTCTGTTACATAGAATATGTTGGGTTTTAACAGAGGAACCAGTCAACCATTAGGGATCCTCCCTCAGTTACCCATTACACTGGGAGGAAAAATCATTTATCTGAAAGTGATGGTAGTCCTAGATCCTTTAGATTACAATTTACTTCTAGGGTGTGACTATGTTTATGAAATGGGAGCTATTGTTTCAACACTTTCGAGTGATTTGTTTCCTGCATGCAAGCAGAATTGTCACTGTTGACCAACTTTCATTTCCCAGTCCAAATATGGCTTCTAGTCAACCATCTCCCCTAAGTGGTCCTTTTGTACCAATGGTATCATCCTTTCCATGGGTTAATTATGTGGCAACCTGTTACATACCTACATCAACTAACGATCAATTCAGTGATGTTGTACATCATGTACCCGGGGCATTGGAACCAGATCTCTCCTTCATGACCACTTATGAGTTGTGGTCGAAGAAACCAATGATAGTTCGTTGTCTTGTGTCAACCTCGTTAAGAAATGAAACAAGGGTCATGAGGACAGTTATTTTACTGTGTCAACCTCGTTAAAAAAATGAAACAGATCCCATGAGGATAGTTCGTGGCCTTGTGTTAACCTCATTAAAAAATGAAACAAGGAGTATGAGGATAGTTCTTTTACTGTGTCAACCTCGTTAAAAAATGAAACAGGCCCATGAGCATAGTTCCTTGTCTTGTGTCAAGCTCGTTAAAAATGAAACAAGGAATCAGAGTAGAGCTCCTTTTCTTGTGTCAAGCTCTTTAAAAAATGAAACAAGGTCCCCTGGAGCAGAGTTCCAAGTCGAGTCTTTGATTAGATCTCATAAAATCCTAGTTGATTCTTTCTCTTGATCTCGTAAAAGAACCTTCATTCTATCCACCTGATAGCCACTAGTAGTCTACTTAGGTGAATGTAATGAAGCTTAAGGGGCATGCACCTAATGGTAAAGTTAAGTTTCCCTGTAGGTTATGTGAAGGGAATCACCCCATTCACCTTTGTCCCTACCTGGACGAAGCCAAAAAGTGTTTGATAACCATCCTGCTTCACTGCAACGATTTCCATTTGGTTACAAGAGACTCTCCCTTTCATCATGTGGGGGCATGTAAACCAATTTCAAGCATAGTTTTTCCTTGTTTCGAGCTTGTGTAAAAATGAAACTAGTTTCAAGAAAAGTTTTTTCTCATTTCAAGCTTGTGTAAAAAATGAAACTAGTTCCAAGCATAGTTTTTTGTTTTAAGCTTGTGTAAAAATGAAACTGAACCCAAGCATAGCTCCCTATGGTTCAAGCTTGTGTAAAAATGAAATTGAACCCAAGAATAGCTCCCTATGGTTCAAGCTTGTGTAAAAATGAACCCATTTCCATTTCTAACCCTTGTGATTGCCATTCTATCAACCTTTTCTATCAGATGAGCCTTGGTTGTTTCATTCCATCACCACCATCTCTTTGGCCGATCATACGCTTTCACTTGGTTGTTTTACCATTTTTTGAGGAACAGTTGCAATGAGTGGTCTTATTAGCTAGCCTCTTCACATAAATCAACATGTTTTGAGAAGTTCCAACATCACTGGAACTAGTTGCTATCCTAGACACCACTCGTTCCTCAAAACGGAGTCCTCTTTAAACTCTTTTCAGACTCTCTAAAAATGAAAATATTGTCAAGTGCTTGTCTATTCCATCTCATTAAAGGATTGGAAACAAAATCTCTCTTGTATTATTTTACGCTTTTTAAGACTTGAGAGATTATTTTATGAAAAATAACTTGTGGAGTTTTTTTTTCCCTTTTCAATATCTCTAAACATGAAAAGGAATGAGTTGTCTTTGTCATTAAACTCATTAAAAACATCAAATAGCGACAAAATTGTCCATCTAGACAAGATTGAGTTTTACCTTCGCTAGACTCGTTAAAGAATCAAATAGTGATGGGTTCACCCGAAGGGTGAATTATACAACAAGCATATGTTATCCTCCTCAAGCTTGATAAAAAATAAAGAGGTACTGGTAAGTAATGACTAGGGAAAATGGGAAAAAGTCTAGAAAACTTTATGGTAGCAAGTCGCTCTTGAACATGACACTTTCACCTCATCACCATGACTATGTGGGTTGGGTCATTCAGCTTGATGGTTATGACGTCGTTGGTCTATCATACAATCCATTACTTTGTTTTGGGTCAATGCTACCAATTCACCTCAGTGTCATTGATATGTTCAAGAGAAGTCATTTAGTTCAAACTTCATCCTTTGTAATACCGTAAACCTTCATTTTCATGGCCGCCATTCCTGAACCTTGTGTCGTTAGTCGATTCTCATCTCCAAAATCATTTACCTCATTTCGTGTCGTAGATGTGGGATACATCATGGCTCTCCTGCAACGATTTTCTTCTTGTTGACATCAATACATCATCCAAGAAGTTAACTTAGAAACACCTCTTTAGTACCTTGAAGCTTGCATACATCAATGGCAAGATTATCACTTTCGGTGATAGGTTGACATCAATGACCTTCGACTGAAAGACTTTGTATGGTGTTCGACATCAAATAATTTATTCAGTCCATGCAAAATGTACTGTAGTACCTTGAGGGTCATTATCATTATCGGTGATTCCTCTCGCGTCTGTTAATAGCTTACATCATTGGCTGGTAATCAGACGATATCTTTCAGTGTTCCACTTTAGAACATCTATTCACATGGTTATATTTGTACTTGAGTGAAATATTGGATGATATTGAAGACCTCGGATCTAGTTTCATCCATCGGGGCTGCAATATTTTTAGGAGTACTAAATCAAATGTGCAATGGCCTTACATTTATGGTCAACCATTCATGGGTCTATATCTATAGACGACTATATTTGTATATGTAATGAAAGTTTATAAGCTGAGCATGGGTATGCCTCCCTCAGCAAGTTCATGAGAAAAATAAAAAATCATGATATATGTATTGTAATTGATGCAGGTCACCTTCTGTTCGAAACCTCCTCTCCTCGTGATAAAGAATTTCACTCGACATAGATATTTATGACTTCATGCTTTAGGGGGAAGTTGTTACAGATCTATTTTGGCACATCAACCCCAACTTACAGATCAATACCATTAGCGCTCATCAACCCCTTGTGCAGTTGTTACATGCCCTAAAGAAGTTAGTCATCAGAATGCCTTACTTCCCAAGAAGTTCCATCACTAAAAACTTCCAAAAACTACCTCTAAAAAAATCAGTGCAGGTAGGCCTTCATTAGGGTGCGTTGCGATGAAAACCATACACTATCAGGGTGCTATGCAGCTTACTTGGTCCCTCTTTGGCCCGCGTTGAGTGAATTTGAGCAAAGTTCTGTGAGGGTTTGAAGATTCCTTATCCATTGGAAGCCTCTAGAAGTTTCTCAAATGCCACCTACACCTTTGAGTTTGCTTTTGGATGAGGAAGGGAATTAGGAAACATCAATCCCCTATCCCTTATTCCATGGAACTGATTTCTAAATTTATAAAGGCATTCATCATCACCATTGATGGCATAACCTCTTTCACTCACCTATGAATAGATCACTCATCTAAGAGGTCAGTGGCTGGAAATTATTGAATTCTAAGGAGATGCTGGTGATATGAGATTAGAATTGAGTGCAAGTATTGTGATAGTGTTGGAGTGTCTTGCTTTTCATGAGGTGAAGAAGGATTGAATTGGAAGGATGAAACTGGATCAAGCTCATATGGGTTGTATTCTTTCCTCCTATCAATAAAGTTTTCAAGACTTTTTCCTTATGCTTGTGTTACATGTTAATGCTTTCATATGTATATCATGCTTTTGATTCCATGTTATTTATAATCAATAGATCATTATCATTTGCCTTGATGGGATTTTGTTTTTGTGATTGTGCAGGTACTTTCGAAGCGGCTAATTATGAAAAGGGGCAGCAAAATCGGTCAAGGGAGACAAGGAGCTAGCGAAAACTACAAGCAGATTTCTCTTCTCTCTTGTTTTATCTATTGATTATAGAAAAGATTAAGGTTACTTTGTTTGTTGTTTCTAGACCTGCTACTAGATCTAGAGGGTTAGGTGTTTGTCCAGGAACACTAAATATTCCCAAAACAATCTATGCCAAATATCATCAAATACAATAATGAGATGGATTTCTCTGTAATCCTTGCATACATCCCCCTGTAACTAGTTTTCCAAAGTATTTTCTAGAATATGTAGACAAGAGGTTTTTATTTAGCATTAGTCCACTTCCACTCCAAACCTAGAAATTCATTCTTATTACATATCCCATCTAGCAATTAGGATGAAATATAAAATTGTAGTTTCTCACCTTATGCCATGTTCTTTGCCTTTGTAACACATTTTCTACAATTGTTAAGCTAGGAGGTCAAACCAATTGAAAATGGTTCCCTTGGTGGTGCATGGGTGTACCATATATACCCCTCCTTCCTCTAAAAATTATGTGTTGTTACGTGCATATAGCCCACAACACATGGTCATTAAATATTGGTACACTTTCTTCAAAGCCTTGGTTCTATAAGCACCATCGGGCTTTTGGTGAAATTTGCTTGCCTCTTGGCAACAAGTTTTAAGAATATCCTTTGTAGATTGCTCAAAACCAACATAGAATCTTGAATTGAGATATTATTTAGGCTTTGGGATCTTATAGTAAATATGAAGGCCATGAGGCTGATATGTGGCAAGCATTTCTCCCTTTGCACTTATGAAAATCATGCTTTGAGATTCTATGTATTGCAATATCCATCCTATGGTTTATGTGCAAGGTAGGACAAGATAATGGCAAGCAACTCTACGGAATCTAGACCTCTTAGCATTGATGTATACGTCTTTGTATTCTAGATATTTTGGGATTTCCTTCTTGGAAAAGTCCTTAAACACCTTTTGTTAGGTTAGCGTAATAGATTTGTCTATGAAGCATGATGTGTCCATCGGGATTGGTAATTTATGCTTCGACCTATCCACAATTCCTTCAATACTACTTTTAATTGTCTCTCTTATCGGTCCTTTCCTTGTAACTAGAGTCATGTTGTCGATAGAGGATGATACACTGATATGTTGAAGACCTGTGTTACTTACAAGCTAAAAATCACTCATGGAAAAATATACAAATTCAATTAATTAAAATCCCTACTCCATCTTATTCAATTTGTGTAAAATATTGACTATGGAAAAATAATATGTCAAGGTTTGGTGTAGGTGCATAATCTAGGGACAATGTGTGAAGGACTGGGAGTTGGGCATGCACAATGTGCTAACATAAGATTATAGAGTTAACATGGCATGGGTGTACAAGCTAGAGGTAATGTTTGGTGTGTTTATCAAATACAAGTGTGCAATGCGATAGCAAGGTGATAGCATAAGTAATGGGCACATGCATAGTTTATAGCATTGGAGGAGACAAGACTAGGGTTATACAATGTGATGGTGAGTTGGGATAAGAAACCAAAGAATAGTGCTATCACACTTCCAAGGATAACCCTCTTGGAGACTTGCGTCTACTTCATGTCAGAGTGCCAAAATATGGGGTAGGCCAAGCATGGGTACAAGCGCACCTTTAGAAACAAGGCTTTAAGGTTGGGCCTCTTGGGTCGCCCGGGTGCACCCAATCAAGAAGCTAGTTTAGGATGCAATGAAGAAAATTCAAAATTCAGCTTAGTGTGGGAAGGAAACATGAAAAGCAAGGGAGTACAACTAAATCGTTAAAATGAGAACCTCCACACAAATATATACATTATTTCTTTCAAGACTACAAAGGGTCATATAATATGAAAAGGCAAAAAGACAAATCTAAAGGATTGAAATGTCAAACAATGAATCACAATCATAGGGCACAAGAAAATGAAGCTTACCATGAATGGGAAAATGATGCAATCATAGAGTGGGAGGATAGTTATGTGCTCAAAAGATGTGTGAAACTCCAATCGATCCAAATAAAACTGATGAATGAGTGCTTGGGAGATTTCTCTATATATGGTTTTCCCCACATGTGTGAGCTTATTGGGCTTCTGAAGTGCACCTAGCAGAGTTTTGTGTGACAAGGGTGCCATATTATCAATGGGAAGTGGGCTTGTATTGGAATTGAGAAGTGCGCTAATGCTAGGTTGAAGAGGTGTGCTCCTCCTACCACGAAAAAGTGTATTGATATTGTGAATGAAAAGTGTGCTGACACTTAGGTATTTTCAAAGCAAACTCAGATTACTTCAAACACTCAGGAGATTTCAAACAAGTTTAGGATGATCTTGACCACTTAGGCATGCATGGAAAATGATCAGTAGGGGCTCCAAAATTATATGAAGTCAAAATTTTGGAGGGTGGTTGTAGGAACTACAAGACTTGGTGATCCATTTGTAGGACCTCAGATTCTTTGTTTAGGCTTTCCTTAAGTTTGAAGTCTAGCCCTCACTAATTATTGATTCATCTCACGAGTCACCTTAGCTTCACTTCTTAGCTCAGGTAAAGGTACAATCTCCTTTATTTCTCTCATCGTCTCAAACATCTTTCATAAAACTAGTTGTAATCCAATTATGTCGATTAGGGAGACAGATTGTATGCATGAGTTAAGATGTCCATAGTTTTAGTACTAATTTCAAGTGTTGCTCCACTACTAGCAGGCTTGTTCAATACCCTAGTGGAGTCAATTCAAGGAATCAAAAGCATTACTTCACTGCCAGTAGGCTTGTCCAATACCCCAATGAAGTTGTTTACTTCACCTCTCTGTGTAGGAAGCTTTTCTCTTCTTTCACTGTTTATTTTATTTTCATTAACCACATAGTACAAAAACCAATTTGAGAAATGAAGATCCTATTATAGATGCGGGTTTTGTAGATCTATTGAATCTTTCCATTCGAACAAATCATATTTTTTGTTTGGGCATCATTGACTTTTAAAGGTATTTAGGCCCAAACAAAGGGGGAGATCAAATTTTTTCCAAGAGTTGCATAGTTGTCATAATTCCCTTTCAAAATCTTGCCACATTTTTATTGAGCCAAAACAAAACACCTTGCCACATAAGATTTATTTATGTACAATGATCAAATAACTGAATAACAAAGAAAAAAATTGAAAAAAAAAGACATAATAGGAATGATCTAGGTGGATATTGGTGGCCACCCACTAATTCCACTTGGACCCACACCATTGTTTCTTTAAGTTTTCAATTCCTTAATTGTAGCACAGTTTACTATTTTTAGCAGTTTTTTGGGTCCTGAACTTCCAGGGTCATTTTGAGGCCCTAAACGATGTTTTTTGGGAAAACTGGGAGCAACATGGGTCCATGGACTTATGTTGCTCTTCCCAAAGTTGTAGTCCTCAGATATATATTTCTAACAAGGTATTGTGTGCATCAAATGAAGATCATATGCCAAAGTTACGACCCCTGGAAGTTGATGTACTAATTTACCCAAAAGGGGGCCCATAATTTGGCACTTCATCTCCTAGTGTTATGTTTTTGGATGTTTAGGGTTTTCCATTGTTTCTCAACAATAAATAGGCCTTTGATCCTCATTGTAAGATGGTTCAGAGGCATGTAGCTGCCACATCTCTACTCAGAGATAAGCTACCATCACCTAAGCTAGTTTATTTCCTTTTCTGTTTGTAAGCATATTTCAGTATTTTACATTAATGAAATGAAGTATTATTTATGGTAAATCTCTATATTTATGGTTATCTCTATAATTTGTTGCATTCTTGTTTAAATCCAGATCAGTGGTGCTCTAGCGGTCTGCTCTTTCTCTGTTTTTCTTTGCATGTCCCCAACGAGGTTGGGATATAAGGAGTTAGGGCTCAAACTGGTCAAACCTTTGCAAGACCAACCTTGCAAATCTTGACGGCCTCCCATGGCGGATGAAAATAAAGATGAGGGGCTAGGAGATCCTATCAAAATATTGCTTTAAGAAGCCCTCTAGCGACAAATGAATGCAATAATGGACAACTTTGCTCAGATCCTTCAGCGACTACCCAGGGGCGACACATTTACTTCCAACAGCTACTCTGGAAGGTCCACACCCTTTAAGGTACAAGTTAACTTTGACATTCCGATATATGAGGGTCAGATAGATGCAGACGCTATAGATAAATGGTTAAATCTGCTAGAAGGGTATTTTTCTGTTCATGATTTTTCCGGCCGGGAAAATATTACTTTCGCTCTTCTCAAAGCGCCCCCCATGTCAAGGACTGGTGGGAAACCTACTGCGTAGAAGGATGAAAGTATGACCTCACTTTTTTCAGCTGCATCCACTTGGAATTCATTCCGGAATGCCATCAAAGAGTAGTACTACCCTATCAAAATCTATGAGGATAAATACATAAAGTGGACCACGCTGCGGCAGGGAAGGGACCAAGACATGTCGAAGTTTACCAATATTTTTCATGCCCTTTGCACAAAGTTCGGTATCAAGGATTTTGAGCTGCATTTGGTACTCAAATACCATAACTGCCTACATAGGTACATCTAGGATGATGGAATTCTTGGAAATATCCTCACTTAGCACGACATACTGATACGATGTCAAGATCGAGCATAAGTTTAAATAGAAGAAGCGAGACTTTGGATATGAAAATCCGAAGCAAGGGGAAGGCACCCCCAAACTGCTGAATAAAGGACAAAGCCAAGGCGGGGTCACCCGCAACAACCTGCCAAAGCTGCAAGCAAAGGATAACACCGCGAAGCCAAAGAAGGACATGGGAAAGTGGTGTGAGTTCCATAAGAGCTCCACTCACAACACAAGTGAGTGTTAGGCCAAGCAACCACTGGTGGCTGAGCTATATTTTTCGAAATCAAATGCATGTTTAGACTTTGAGTCAGAACCTAATAAGGGGAATGACAAAGGGAAGTATATTATAGATGTAGAGCCCAACACCACCATTGCCACCATGAAGATCCAGAAGGAGGAATCTGAATATCTAGAGGAGGAGAAGCGCCTCTTCCACTCCCAAATGTGGGTAAAGGGCTCCCCATTACAGTTCATTGTCGACAGCAGGAGCCAAAAGAACCTCATTTTGGTAGAGGTCGTGAAGTCAGCAAGATCGATTTGAAGTCAGGATATCACCAGGTACCAATCAAACCCTCCGATGTGTGGAAGACTGCCTTCAAAGCCAAGGAGGGCCTTTTCGAATGGTTGGTTATGCCTTTCGGGTTGACGAATGCTCCTGAAACCTTCATGAGGCTAATGGATGACATCTTGTGGCCATTCACCAACTCATTTATAGTGGTATACTTGGATGACATCCCGTTCTTTAGCCAAAGTTGGGAAGAGCACCTCCACCACGTCTGACAAGTTCTCCAAACACTGCGGCAGCACAAGTTGTGTTCCAATTTGGAGAAATGCACTTTTGGCATGACCCAAGTTCACTATCTAGGATACATTATTGATGAACAGGGGGTGCATGTGGATCCAACCAAGATCCAAGTCATTTGGGATTGACCTTCTCCAACTACTTTGACAGAGCTCCGCAACTCTCTAGGTCTTGCCAACTTCTACCACAGGTTCGTGTTGGGATTTTCTCATATCACTTGGCCCTTGAGTCAAGTCACCAAGGGAGGAGTGAAAACAAAATTATTTTGGTCTGAATCTCAACAGAATGCATTCATATAGTTGAAACATCGCCTTTGCTCGACACCAGTGCTCGCATTACCAGGCTTGCAACAATCATTTGAGATCAAGATAGATGCCTCTGACTATGCTATTGGGGAAGTCCTTACTCAACATGGGAATCCAGTGGCATATCACAGTGAGAGACTTTCAGACACAGTCCAGAGGTATCCCACTTATGAAAAAGAGATGCATTCCATTGTATAGGCATGCTGACAATGGAAGCATTTAATTTTGGGGAAGGGAACGATCATCCACATAGACCACCAGCCCTTGTAGTTCATAAAAATGCAAGGGAAGTTTCAGAATTATCGCCATCAGAAGTGGTCCACATACTTGTAATAGTTCCATTTGAATATCAAGTATAAGAAGGGAAACACCAATAATGTTGCGGATTGCCTCAGTTGACCACTAATCATGGCGTTAACCACCATATTCAAATCTTGTGGGCATGAGACTTCTGATTAGCCACTTCTTTACAAAAGTGACCCAAAATTTGACCACACATACCACACACTCTTGGAGGGTCAGCATGTTCTAGATTTTCACCTCTAGGATGCCCTGTTATGCCACCTAGGTCACCTTTGTGTTCCTTCAAGTGAACATGCCAAGATGATTTGGGAAGCACACTATAGTTGGGCTGCTTGGCATTTTGGGGTCAAGAAAATGGTGGCAGTACTACAAAAGTATTTCTATTGGCTGAATCTTTGACAGGATGTTTGTAAGTACATCAGATCCTACACTGCTTGCACCATTGACAAACCAACCATCAAGAAGCAAGGCCTCTATACTCTGTTGTCTACCCATAGTAAACCTTGGGAATACATCTCCATGGATTACATGTCGGGCCTTCCTTCTATTAAGCATGAAATGACTGTGTTTTTGTGGTCGTCGACAATTTCTCAAAGATGACCATTATGGCGGTTTGCAAGTAGAATATCATAATAGAAGCCACTGCTAGACTCTTCTTTGAATGAGTGTGGGTACACTTTGGGATCCCATATTCTATCATCTTAGATTGGGACAACAGGGTCCTCAGTACATTTTGGTCCAGTCTCTAGTCAATGCTGGACACCAAACTCACTAAGTCCACAACCTTCCATCCCCAAACTGATGGCTAGACAAAGGTTGTCAACAGGATGATCGTACACATTATGCGCATGTACAACTCAAAACATCCATGCACATGGGATGAAACCTCCCCTATGTTCAACACATCCATAACCAGGCTCTCCACAACTCGATTGGCCACAACCCTTTTCAGGTGGGTGTGGGATTCTAGCCACTATGTCCCATTGATGCGACCATGCCATTTCCAGCTACTGAGGCAGATTCGACTCATGTCCAGTCTGAAACAGATAAGAAAAACAACTTCATTGAGCACATCCAACATATTTGTGAGCAGGTCCACAAAATTCTAGAGAAATCAAATGCCAAATACAAGCAGCGAGATGATCAACATCGGGTGCCACACAAGTATCAGGTGGGAAACAAAGTCTGGTTGCATTTGCAAAAGGAACGCCTTACCAGAGCTTATCAGAAACTCAGACCACTCTAATACGGTCCTTACACCATTACCAAGGCTATGGGAGATAATGCATTTGAGCTCAACATTCCCCCATTCCTTGGCTTGCACCCAGTGTTCAATGTGGACCACCTTTGACCATACTTTCCACCATTACAAGACACATTCAACATTGCATAACAACTCACACCAACAGAGTTAAATCCATATTGCATGCAACAAGCTACAATTGATTGGATCATGGACATGTAGATCAAGAACACTCACCAGCAAAAGATCCAACTGTATCAAGTTGTCAAAGCAGGCCAACTTCTTCACCAAGGCAAGTGGCTCACCAAGGACCAAGTTTAGCAGAAGTTTCCTCATCTCATGGAGGAACTCAACGTAATGGGGACCAATTCTTCCTAAGGGGGGAGGAATGATCAAGGTGGATATTTATGGCCATCTACCAATTCCACTTGGACCCACACCATTGTTTCTTTCAGTTTTTCAGGTTCCTTAATTGTAGCACAATTTACTATTTTTAACTGTTTTTGGGTCCTGAACTTTCAGAGCTGTTTTGAGGCCCTAAACGATGTTTTTTGGGAAAACGGGGAGCTACATGGGTCCATGAATTGATGATTCTCTTCTCAAAGTTTTAGTCCTCAGATAGATCTTTCTAACGAGGTATTGTGCATGTCAAATGAGGATCATATGCCAAAGTTATGACCCTGGGAAGTTGATGTACCAATTTATCCAAAATGAGGCCCATAGTTTGGCGCTTCATCTCCTAGGGTTAGGTTTTTGGATTTTTATGGTTTTCCATTCTTTCTCAACAATAAATAGGCCTCTGAACATTGTAAGATAGTTCAAAGGCATGTAGCCGCCACATCTCTCCTCAGAGATAAGCTACCATCACTTGAGCTAGTTTATTTCAATTTCTGTTTGTAAGCATATTTCAGTATTTTACATTAATGAAATGAAGTATTATTTCTGCTGCATCTTTGTATTTATGGTTATCCCTGTAATTTTTTGTGATCTTGTTTAAATCTGGATCAAGGAAAGAATGGGAAAAGGACACTATGTACAGGCGTGAGACACAACCCAAGACTGCTATTGAAAATAAAGCTTCAAGTCTTGGTCATTCACAGGAATAGGGCTAGTCTTCCCTTCTAGAGATTGTAGATGATAAGTGTAGGGTCCAAGCTTTTCGTTGACGATGTATGGACCAATACACAAGGATTGGAACTTAGTGATTTTTTTCCTCTCCTCGTGGGATTTATCCCACTTCAAGACTAAATCTACCACACTGAATTCCTTATTCCTCGCAAAATTATTCTCAAACCAACATTTAATACACTTTTTATGGATACCAAAATTTTCTTTGGCTTTTGACTCTCTTCCTCCATTTTAAGAAGAGTTCCAATCCTAATTTGAATAGTTGGACATGGTCTACCTCTAGTTTCTCGAGACAATTGCAAAGATGGGCGGTATAATTTTCAGGTTAGGATCTCCTCTTTACCATAGACAAGGAAGTAGGGTGATGTTCCCAAGAAAGGTTTTGGAGTTACTCAATCTATTCGTAGAGAATTTGTCAAAGCATTATGCCAGTTCTTTTATTCATTTAATTTTTTTTTCTTTACAATTCAAATTAAATTCTTATTCGTTGATTTTGCGAAATCGTTTCCTTGTGGATAATAATTTAATTAATACTTCAAGACAATGTTATTCTCTAATGCAAAATCATATAATTTCAAAAATGAAAATTACATTGCATTATCAAGTATAAGTGAAGTAGGAATGCAAAACCTGGTGATGATATTCTGATTGATAAAATGGATGAATGTTTGATCATTTACTTGACTGAGTGGAATGGATTCTACCCATCAAGTGAAATGCTCTATAATAGTTAGAATGTATAAATGTTTCTTTGATGAGCCAGGGAAGATTTATCCAATAACATATACTCCCCACTATTGAGAAGGTTCTTCAATTATGATCGGTTTCAAAGGGGAAACTTACCTTTTCTCACGACATGTGCATTTCTGACAGATGGGACACTTGCGAGCATAATCTTGTCTATCTTTAAATAACATCAACTAGTAATATATGGCTTGTATAACTTTATGTGTAGTGGTGTCCCTTGAATAATGCCTACTAGTTGGTTCGTCATGCAAAGCTTCAGAAAGCTTCTCTAAATTAAGTGATTATGAAAGAGTGCACAATAAACCAATTGATATAACATTTCCTTTAACTGGATAGCCCTATTTTTTTTTATTGAAAGATGAGAGGGAATTGTGCCTTATTTCTCATATTGTTGTGTATCTCAACAATGGTATATTTGACGGAACACTAGATTAAAAATAGTACATCTTTATCTCTTTCTCCCAAACGAATGTATCTTCTTCCCGTGAACCAACTACTTCCATGGCGAGTTGAAAAATACTATGGCCCTCGATAGTATGAAAAATCATACTCTTGTAAGCACGTCATCTAGTTTGATCTTCGTTTGACCAGTTCTTGTTGTACAAACAATGATTGAACTGTAGGGTGGGGAACAAAAATTATAACATGAATCTTCAAAATATAATTCCTAAAGTGTTTTACCACCTTATAAACTACATAAGGTTGCTTGTCCATAGTGGTATAGTTCAACTCTGATCCTTGTAACCTGACGCTCATAAATGAAATTGGTTGTCCATTATCTTGATTATCCTTCTGAGTTAATATATATGCAATTGAAGAGTCCAAAGCAAGAGTATATAAAAGAATCCCTTCTCAAAATTCAAGTTATATAGCACGAGTGCTTCAACTATGGCCTATTTCATTTGATTAAAAACATCCTTCTCCTTTTGATCCCATTTGTATGTTGTATCCTTCTTGATCATGTCCAATAAAGGTTTAGCAATTTGTGCATAGTCAGAAATGAATTTCCTATGGAAATTTATCTTCCCAAGGAGGATTGCATTGCCTACTTATTTGTTGGATATGGTATTTGAGCAATAGTTTTAACCAATTCTTGGTCTAATTTAATGTTTCTTTTCACTATAATGTGTCCTAAGGGATTTCCCTCAAACACCGCGAAGATGATTTTCTTTGGAATTAAAGATATGCCCTACCTTTTGTAGCTTTTGAATATCTATTTTAGATGATGCAAATGATCAGATCTTTGTTTAGAAAAAATTGTTACGTCATTGAGATTGTAATGCATCCTCTCAAATTTACCCAAATTCACAAGCTTTTTAGGGTAAACATGAGATGAGTGTCACTATGACATGACCCGACCTCCAAGTTCCAGTTAACGAAGTGGGCCTACAAATTGAACACTTGTTGACATCCTACAGGGACTATAAATCACTTAGGAGTTGAACAACCACCCCAATTGATCAATCCCTGAGTTGGAACCCTTTTTCTCTGACTAGCTCCATAATTGCACCCTTGACACTACATACACGTGGTTGGAAGCCTATAATAACTCTCACAAGCTTGATTCCATGTGGTTATGACCAAATTCCTCTAATTTTGTGCATGCAGTTCTGGAATCTAAGCCACTTTTTCAGGCTAGCCTCTAGATCATAGCATATAACTACATGTAACCTTCTAGAAGCATAGAAAAGATGATAACAATGCTAACCATTCAAACTCAAGCAAGAACTTGACCTAGACATACCTAATCCATGATATACATTTTGTCAAACATATGGTAAACATATAAGCTACAGGTCATGAATGCATATATGATCATAAAATAATAGTGTTCATCTGAGAATCACAAAGAAAGCTTTAATCCCTCTCTAGTTAACTGCGATAACACTTGTTAGTCCATGCATTCATAAACCATTCAATAACTTATCAAAAGATGACATGAGCCATAGATAGAATACATCATATAACTAGCATATAACTAGAAAATATCTAGCATAGAAACCATTGAAAATTGGCCATCATATCAACATCATAAGCATTATAAGTTCTCATAAATCACAATAGGAAAATAGCTCTCATTAACATATGAAAATGCACACCAAGTCAGGGATTCCACATACCACCCAACCACAGATTGGGTTGAACCAAATCTCTCTTTCAACCAATCACCCCTGTGACATATTCCAAGCATGAATGTGGTATCTCATGGATTTAACCAAAAGAAAACCAACCAGGGCTTCCAGAGGCCAAACCACCTCAACCCTCAACCTTAATGATTCCACTTCTACGATCTGAAAATCACTAACATCTGCCAGATAAGTCTCTACCCAAGTTGTCTTGGGCTCTACGAACCCACAACCTTCTAGGGCTCCAGACTATCTAGAAAATGGAAAGGTAAGGCTGAAACCACTGTCAATCAGAGAAAATATCCATACCAATGACAACACATAACCAAGGAATAAAAATATATTAAAAATAAAAATAATAAAAATAATTAAAAATAATAATAATAAATAAATAAAATTAAAAATAGAAAACATTTAAAAAAATTCATGATTTATTAAAAAAATAAATTTAAATAAAAAAATTTAAAAAAATTAAAATTTATGTAAAAAAATAAGTAGGCCCACCCCATGGCCACCTGGGCAAGGAGGACGATTCAGAAGATTATCTAAATTATGGATCCTCCTTTTACTTTTCTTTGAGATATTCAAACCCTAAAGTGCCCACTTGGAATTCCTGTAAAACTAAGCACCTCCTACTCAAAGCATCTGCGACCTTCTTAGCATTCCTACTAATATGTTTAAGAACAAAATTAAAACCTTGAATGAACTCAACCCACTTGGCATGCTTATGGTTTAACTTCTCCTACGTGGTTATAAACTCTAAAGCATAATTTTTAGTATACAAGTACAATCTCTAGGCATGAGATAAGGCCTCCATTTTTTGAGAGATTGTACCATTGGATAAAATTCATTGTCGTACATGGAATAATTTTGTTTGATTTCATTCAAATTCTTTCTAAAATAAGAAACATGTTTATCCTCTTGACTTAGAACAACACCAATGGACATTCCACTTGCATCACTCTTAACTTGGAAAGGTTTTTGAAAATTAGACGGAGCTAATTTCAACTACTCTGTTATCTTCTCTTTCAACAATTCAAATGCTCTATCATTTGTAACAATCCATTTAAAGGGTTGTTATAGTTTTTTTAAGGTCTCAACTATAGGTGTACATCTATGACTGAAATTTGTAATAAACTTTTTAATAAAAGATAGCCAACCCATGAAAAATTCTTACCTCATGAATATTCCTTAGGGTACTTGATTCCTTGATAGCTTTCAACTTCTCTAGGTCCATCTTTAGTCATTCTGGAGAGATTATAAGACACAAATAGGTTAACTTTGTTTTCATAGGGTAAAATTTCTTCAATTTAATGAGGAGTTTCTCCTGCTAAAATCTTTTCAGCACCAACTTCAAGAACCTCAAATGTTCTTCCTTGGTTTTACTAAACACAAGAATATCATCCAAATATACAATTGCAAATTTTCCAATAAAATCATTAAGGACTTCATTCATGAGTCTCATGAACATATTGGGTGCATTGATCAAGCCAAAAGACATAACCAACCACTCATATAAACCATCATTGGTTGAAGACGATCTTCCATTCATCTCCCTCTCTCATCCTAATCTCGTGATATCCACTTTTCAAATCTAGTTTTGAAAAATAATTCACACCACTCAAGCAATACATAAGATCATCTATACGAGGTAAAGGAAATATGTATGTTATTGTTATCTTGTTTATTTATCTGGATTCCATACACATTCTCTAGCCTCCATCCTTCTTTGGACTAAAAAATGGAGTTACAACACAAGGGCTTAGACTCTCTTTGATCAATCCTTTATTCAACAACTCTCGAACTTGATTTCTGATTTATTCTTCTCCTTGGGTGTCATCCTAGAGGCTACTTTATTTGGTAAATTTGCAACTGGAATCAAATCTATGTTGTGGTTGATGTTCCTTATAGGTGGTAAGGTAATTGGCAACTCATAAAAAATGATGCCAACAAAATCATCCAATAGAAATTTATTTTCAACAATAAATTCACACAAATTTGTAATAGTAAGTGAAAATCTAGGTTTACTAATCAAAGCAAATTGTACCTCTTCTTCCCTATTAACTTGTTGCAATAGTTCTTTCCCACTCATCATCAACATGCTTGGAATTTCTTCATCTTTGAATCATTTATCTTCCAAGGGTATTAATGCATGTTTGTAGTTTTCCTTTTCAAAGTGTAAGTATTTATCCTTCCATCATGAACAACTCTCCTATAATATTTCCACAACGTCTCAAGAAATATGTGATAGACATCCTTAGTCTTAATGTCACTCAAAAATTCATCTTTGTAGCTACCAATTTTAAATTTGATTATACTTTATTCGCTTACCAAGATCTTATGTCCTTTCTGCAACTAGGATACTCAGTATGGAGTAGGATGTGTTGTCTTATGTAGTCCTAGCTTCTCCACCATCTTTGTAGAGACTGTGTTGTTAGTTCTAATGCCGTCAATGACCATTTTGCAACATTCCCCTTTAGATTTACACATTGTCTTGAACATACTTCTCCTCTGTGCTGGTTCATGAAGTTATTTATAAGCTTTAACCAAGATTCTCTTTAGAATTAATGACTCACCCATCTCAAGATTTTCTTCCTTTGTGTCTATATTTAGTGTTCCCTCTTTGGCTTCTGCAATATGAGCCCCCCTTTGATTGGTTGTCTTATTTTAAGGACAATTCCATAACATATGTCTTGTATTTCCAGATATATAACACCTCACGTATCTTCCTCTCGAGAGGAATTTTCTACCCCTTGTTTCTCCTTCTCTGGGAGATTGGCTACTAAATATTCCTACTTCTCTTAGAGTTTGAAATCTTCCTTGACTAGAATATCCATTTCCCTTCACTGGAATCCTTCCTCATAGGTATCCTCCACTGTCTTTAGGTGAAAGAGGTCAATTTCATCCTAAATATCATACCTCAGGTTGTTTATGTAGTTGGTCACCTTCTAAACATCTTCCTCTATGTGGCCTGCTTTGATGTTCAACTTGTAGAATTATTTAGTGTACTCTTTCACTATCATGACTTTCTGCCTTAGGTTTGTAATTGCCTGAAAAAATTCAATTGGTAATCCTTGGGCATGAATTTGTTTCTAAACTTGGCTACCATTCTATTTAATCTCTTAATATTTGTCTTTCCCTTTATTCTCTGGTTCGCCTGCAATTCATCTCACCATAATGTTCTATGTCCCCTTAGCCTGGTCACTTCATATTTGACCTTATGGTCATCCTCCACATCTTCATAATTGATGTACATATCCAATTTTTCGATCCAATCAAGAAACTATTCCACATTTAAGTTTCCATCATACAATGACACCTCCATCTTCGGTTTGGACCCTACTTTGGTAACCATATTTATCAATTTTTTCTGCATTGGTTGTCTTCCTAGAGCTCCTTCCATCTCCTCTTCTGAGCTTGTATCTTTGCTCTTATTGATGTCTCCCACATTAGGTTGCCTTATATGGGATGTATCCATAGATTCCATTCTTTCCTAGATACGCCTCAACTCCAAACTGAGTTCCTCACCCATCCTATTTCTCTTCGACCTCCTATTATGGGTGACATACTTGCAACAACTACTTGACAATTCTTCTCCAAAATTTTTCTTATTGAGTCTTAATTTTTATAGAGCTTCCCACTTTTATATGACTTAATCAACATAAAAATGTAGTGGGTCATTTATTTTTCTCCTTGCAGTGTCTAAGTCTCTTCGCTAGCCTATGGTTATCTTAGTCTACCCATCAAACCAAAATCTTAGTGTTTGAAGTCTTATCAACACTCCAAACCTATTTGGCATTGCAAAGCATTGGGTAAGCTTAACCCAAGTGTCTGGTTAAATTTGGTGACTTACATTGTTATTGGTTTGGTTGGGCCCCAATATCGATGGTCATGATCACTAACATAGATTGAAGGTTGATTTGAAATGTTGGTGGGGGGGGGGGGGGGGGGGGGGTGTGTGGAAACTTGCGTTTCCCACAATGGATTCTGCCTAAATTATCCAATGGAGGAGAATGATCGATTGAAATCCATGGTCCTCATGGATTGTAGGGTTCAAGGGAGGTGGTGTGTGGGATGCACACTTGTGATTCCACCTCTAAGTTTTGGTTTGCAAGTTTAAACTAATTTTTCACCAACTCTCCTCTGATGTGTGCCAAACTTCCTCGGCCTTGGTCTTGTGGTGTCAATAATGTTTACCCTTTGACCTTGAACCAAATTACACACTATTGATAGTTCGACATCATCTTTGTCTGATCGAATTACTAGTCTCTTTGCATTCCAAGACTACACCACAAACCCTGACTCCTCATGCCATGGTGCTTTGCAGTTTTAATGTTTCACATGACACATAATCAAATAAGTAAAATGAAAATACACAATTACATAATGAAACTATTGGGGATAATACTGGGAGGTGGGGTGAATCATTATTAAGAAATCAATAATTTTTTCATAATTAGATTTATATATGCTACTTCAGTGAAGGGAACTCGTGTGTGCACACAACTGTTCTTAAGGCAACCAACGTATATCCAGTGAATTTATGATTCCATTAATTCATCATATTTTGACCTTTAATCATTGCATCAATACTTTATTAACCATTAAATAGTAACCATGAGCATTAATAATAGAATAAATCATCACACATAAGCAACACATATGAACACCAAGATTTAAGGTGGAAACCCCATGTGGGAGAAAAACCACCTACTGCTGTCGTATTCATCTTATTTTAATATAAGAAAAACCTGTTTACAATCTTGTGCTGGTGCAGACTCCTACCAGTACCCAGAAACCCTCTTGCATAAGGCTGCAACCTTCTCTTGTTCTCCAACTTCTACTGGAAGGGAGCTAAAACCCCCTAGCTCTTGTACTAGCTTATATGCTTACTAGTATGCAGGCGTCAACCTACAAAAGGCTCCAACCTTCCCTCATTCTCTAGTTGCTACTAGAATGGAACTCCTCCCCCTTGGCTCTTGTATTAGACGATATGTTTACTAGTATGTAGGCGCCAACCTACAGAAGGCTACAACCCTCTCTCTTCCTCTAGGGACCAGGTTTCATAATTTTTTAGACTAGATACTCCTGGTACACAACAACACAATATGAAGGCCATGTTTCATCCAATTTTCATACTGGACCCATCAGTAACATTGAAGCTCAAAATTAATCACCACTGCAATACAACCAATCACTGAAATCTATCAATGCTGAAGAAAATCATAGTCAATCAATTTGAACAATCATATCACTATCACCAGAACACATAGATGAATCCAGAACTTTGCATCAACAACCAAAACCAACTACAACTTCAAACATCATATTTCATAATGTATACACTACTTTGAAGTGCTGAACCAACGTGTATACGCGCCTTCACCAAGGTGAACTAGCGTATAGATCTACAAATACTAACTTAAAACTTCACAACTATTCTAGACTTCAGTCATACCCAGATCATAACATTTACAGAATAAAACATGCTTTACCATTCAGATCTAGCCCATCCATTATTAGATCATACAATGATTAGTCATTTCTGGTCTCATGATCCTTATCGAACATTGTATCCAAAGGTGCATGTGATATTTCAAATCATATCATTACCATGGCCCTTACAACATAAAATATAATTCAGATAGAAGTATTCATGAAAAACCCTTTCACTTGCACACATGGTCCTTTGATCTTCTCCTCCTTATATACTTATATCCTTTGTCAATACCTTAGACCAAAACCATAGTTATGTTGTTGGTATTCTTTGATGGTATCAGTATTCTTTGTTGCACTCATTACCATGGGTCAATACCATGGTAGGAACCCATGGTATTCATTATCCTTAATTTTTCCATCCCATACACTCTTTTCCTTCTGTGAAAGTGCATGCATACATATACACTCCTTTTGTTCTGTGGATCCAGGTGTATACGCTACTTAGACAAGGTGAACCATCATATACTTCTTGAACCATTCTCTTTCTTCAATCGCTGGAGTCTGATCTGTAATCCTTTGTTGTTAAACTGTTGCACTGTGAATTGCCATCATTCATCATATATGTGATTTTCCATCAAGGACAACACCTGTATCATAATTCCAACAACAACTTTAATTGTTTCCTTTCATTCCAAACGTCAATAAAAACATGGACAATTGACAGTGAATGTGACACATACCACAACTAGAATTTGTATTATCAACAATTTCAAGTGTTAGGAAACAATTTATGGGATAAGATATTTTTAGCATCGACTCTCTTGCCTTTATATCTATCAACCTTACAAAATTTCTCCATGAAACAAAATGTAGTTTTTTCTTTTTGAAGAAATATCCAGGTAGATCCACCCAAAGGGATCACATCCCATCATCTTATTAAGAGAGCCTAAGCCTGAGGACACTGAGGGTAATTGACCCCATGACATTCCATTAACGATGGGAAATTGACCAATTGAGTTAACCCTCAAGGCTGAAACAAAATGGAGTTGCAACCAACTTCCCTTGGATTTTCAAACATGTGTCCCTCTTCTAGAAGATTGGATTCTGTATCATTAAAAATAATAAGTGCATCTGTCCCATGAGTACAACTCGACATAACGACTTAAGAACATATATTTTTTTTTACTTACATATCATAACTACAAAGTTACAAGGAATTTGAGATTTGGAATTTGGAACATGCAGAAATGGAATTTGTTTGTCCCAATGCTCCTACATCAATGTTTTATCTGGGAGGAGAGGATTTCTAATTTTCTAGAGACTAGGGCTTAGGGAGTATCATTTCCTTGATGTTGTTCATTAATTTCTCCCATATTAGATCAATTGAAGAACCATGACTCTGAAATATTATGTGGTTCCTTTATTTCCACGTATGCCAAATTAAAAAAACAGGTAGTAATACCCAATCTATTCACCATAGGGTTTATAAAAGTATATATTTTCTATTCAAGTATGGTATACTAGACATTTTTTACCCACTCGCTCAAATTGCATGAATAGAATTGAGGCCTTCATCTACATAGAATGTAAGAAGGGGAAGATACTAAATAAATGTGTAACATCTTTTAAGATTTCACAACATATATGGAAAAATGAATTTCCAAAGGAGTTATCTTATGGATAAATACCCATGATCTTGATCATGTGGTGGAGCCACTACCCTGATGCAATGTGGCCCGAATCCCTAACCTGGGGCATCCCATGTGGTAGATGGGCTTGGGTTCAAGGTTGTCCCCTTTGGTCCACATGTAGAGTGTGGTACCACATCCGAGAGGCATGAAAATCCAGCTCCTAACCTGGGACACCCCAATCAAGGATGGGCTGGGAGATCCAACCTGGTTGCCCCAAAAAGTGTTACTCTTTAGAGTAAAAAAAACCCATATCTTAGTAAGAATCCTGTTGAGGGACACTCCCTCCTTTGATTGGGTTGGGGGGCAAGTCGCACCATCAGACCCACTCCTAATCTTGACCATGTGGTGGAGCCACTACCCTGATGCAATGTGGCCTGGTTCCCTAACCTGGGACATCCTGTGTGGCAGATGGGCTTGGGTTCAAGGTTGTCCCCTCTGGTCCACATGTAGAGTGTGGTACCACATCCAAGAAGCATGACAGCTCGACTCCCTAACCTGGGATACCCCAATCAAGGATGGGTTGGGAGATCTGACTTAGTTGCTCCCTAAGGGACCACTCTATATCGGTGGCTCCATATATCTCAGGTAAGGCTGCCTTGCTTCCTAACCTCACCCCCCCAAAGAGGCTTGTACCACATCCAGGGACCAACCATCCAGGTTGGGCTAGGAGTCAAGTCAGGCCCCTCAGGTCCACTAGTTGTATCACCGGGATGAGTGGTAACCATTATGTGAGGCAAGCCTGACCCGACTTCCCTAACCAGCCATGGGACAACCCAACCAATGGTGGTCTGGGACCAGGTAGTCCCCTTAGGTCCACTAGTCATGAGTGGCACCCTATAGCAATGAGGCAAGGTTGCCTTGGATCCCTAACCTTTTGGGTTCATAGGCTACTTGGGGCTTTTTCGACTGGATGCCATATCTTTCTAGGCAACAATTTTCGATGTTTCAATCCTTCCAAATATTTGGGCACCTCCTTATTGAAGTTTTCACGAAGCACTTTCATGCAAGTAACTATCTTCAAATAACTCCTTGCGGTGGTAATACACCCTACTCTGACTCATTCCCTCATAATTGATAGCTCGATGATAAGCCCTATCTCAAATAGAGATAGGAACATACATTTACCTTGGTGATGCACCTTTTTGACTTTTTCTCAAGGCTCAAGGATGGATCGAAGATTAAGGGAGGCTCAAGGCTCAAGGCTCAAAGAGGGGCCCCATCAAGGCTTCAACCCGTCGAGTAACACCACTGAAAATGAATTAAGGAACTTGCCCGAAATGAAAAGAAAAGTGAAGAGGGGATCACCTTGCCAAATTCCCATTGATGGATTTAATGGGGTGGGGGGAGATCCATGTACCAAAATATAGAATAATGACAACAAGAAAAGATAACCCACCCAATTAGATTAGATCTTTGAGAATCCAAAATCCTTTAGCACAAGATACATACCAAACCACACATACGTTTCTATTCTTCTTTATGGAATCAATGACTTCATGGGTGACCATGATACCATCCAAAATTTGATGTCCTTACATATCAAACATTTTCTCTACTGAGGATAGTAGGGGCTTGAAATGATTGGCAATGATTTTTGAGATGATCTTGTATATTACATTGCATAGAGAAATAGGGTGAAAACCACTTTCTTCATTGTCTTGATCAATTTTTGGCACTAAATTTTAAAAATTGGCATTGGGAATGAGTAGCACTGGTGTTGATTTCCTAGACTCCTCGAGCACTTCCAAGATCTCCTCCCCTAAGAAAAACTAACAAGCCTAGAAAAACATATGTTGTAAGCCCATCTGGGACTTGTGCTTTATTTTTGGGTATGCTCATCACAATTTATTATACCTTGGTTAAGAAGAAATCCTCATTAGAGCTTCATTATGCGCAACTTGACCATTTTAGGGATGTGTTGGGTTATCTTTCCTATTATTGTCAAACTATTGAGTTGTAGCTCTAATATTATATTTTCATAGTAAGATATTAGTTCACCATTTATATCCTTGTGTTTCGTAATCCATTGTTAATTCTTTCCCATGAGAGATGAAATTTGGTTGTGATGGCAATGCTTTATTATAGACTTATGGAAAATTTTGGTTTTTTTCTCCCATACTTGTAGCTAATTGTCCCCATACTTTTATTTACATAAGATCTCTTATTGGATTCATATTTCTTCTAATTTAGTATGTGCCTCTACTTTTTTTGACTTTATTTCTTCTATTCATCCTTTTAGGATTATTCTTTGTTGGATTCATTGCATACAATCTTCCGAATCATGTAGGTCTTGGAATATATTTCCAAACTCCTACTTGTTCCATTTTTTAATTTTGGCTTGGAGATATTTTAGTTTTTGTTGAAATATACACATCATTGTGCTTTGGAAAATATGACCTAGATTATCCACAGTACCTTGTTCATCATGTCGACATTTTCGGTCTGGATGATGGACCCCCTTTGGGGTTCGAAACGTCGACATGATGAACAAAGTACTGTGGATAGTTCGGGCCATATTTTTCCAAAAAATGACCACATAAGTTTAAAATTTATCATTGTGCTTTTTATGAAGTCTTCCTTCCTCCACCGACTTCTTTCCTTTTCCAAGAAAGATAATTCTTAAAGCTAATTTTTTTTTAGATTGAAATGGTGAATTAAGGAAGTTGACCTGCTTGGTGGAAACAAATTCATTCAAAGGAGTGACAAGGTGGAAGGCATACTCATCTCATTCTTCTAAGAAGTTTTTCAGGTTATCTTTATTTCCTGCAATTTTTTTTTTATGCTAATCGAAGGTCTAGCATCCAATGCTGGTGCTAATAACTAAAAATTTTGCAGAGAAGGATTATTGATTTAATCTTATCTGATTTCCCAAAAGGATACATTATTGTTGTTAGATTTCATTCTTATTCTCTCAGTGTTTGTGTATGATTCTGTACCATCATATACACTTCAAATTGAAATCTGGCCATTTTTTTTCATAGAAGAGGTAGATAGAAGGCTATACTCACATTTACTAATAATAAATCAATCATTTTCAACTCATTTATCTATGCATATCTTTCCATAATTTTCATTATTTCATGAGAAATTTGTAACTAAAAATTTATTTAATTATTTGACAGATATACAATAGAGTTAACTTGTGTTTGCATGGTCCTATGACTTACGAAATACTATTTCTATTGTTGTCCATTAAATTATTTTGCTTAATTTTTCATTGTGTTAATGTCTATTACAATTGATTCCATTAACTGTACATAAGTACTTGTCTTTATTTTATTTCCATAATTTTTTTGCAGTATTATTGTCGTATATTTTTTATTTGTGTGGTTTTTTTTTTTGGTAAATAGACTTGTACATTAATGATTAATCACTTAAAAGAGGGCTTAAAACAGTATGGCCTAGTCCCAATATCTCACATGCTTGGTGAGATTCAAGAGTTTTACGGAGAATTCTATAAACTTCCCTCGTCAACATCTGTGACCTATTCTTCCAGCCTTGAGAACCTCTCCTCTACTTCATATTGAGGGTTATTAATAATTTCATCATCCATGGATGGGGCTTCATAATTTTCTAATTAAATTGATTCATATCCCCTGCAACTTCCCCTAAAATACCAAATGCACCATCTATGATACCAACATGTTCTATAAATTTCCATGGATATTCCATTAGACAATTTGTCACATAAGATCTACCAAAATATATTTGGAAAAATATGAAATCTACACTATGAAGGTTAATATTTCCATAGATTTTTGGATTCATTAATTATTGTGTTATTCTTATGCATGCAATAAATAAAATATGGAAAATAAAGAACAATGAAATAAAACTCACAAACCAAAATGAACACAAGATATGATCTAGGAAACCCTTATCTGAGAAAACCCAACTGGAAGGTGAGGGTGCTCTACTCCCCCCTTCTCTGAATGGAAGCTGACACAAGTAAAAAGCAATGAGACATGTGGCTTATGGGCTTCTACAATGCATAAATCCTCTCAATTTTATATATATCTAGACTCTTAGCTACTTTTATCATCTATGGAACAAATTGCACTTGAATAGAATGAAATCACTTTTCCTCCTAGTGCAATATTATAACACAACCTAATATCTTACTAGTGGTTAAGTTTGACTCATTCAACTCTTAACTAAAGTTACAATACTGACTCTTCTATAGTCTTATTCATCATGATGATTTGGCTAGCACCTTTTCCATGAATAATGGGTGCTAACATGGCATCCTCTCGAATCATGGTGGTCGAAATACGAAGGTCAACTTCTAGGTGGCATAAATTTTGCATATGAACTCCATTTGAGGTATTTCTTATGTCATTGAAATTGTGTCTATGTGCATAGGGATGTTTTTCTTAAGGGAAAAAGTTCTAAACCAAAAATAATGATATTTGATGCATCAAACTACTTTTGGAAGGTTTCAAACCCCAATTCGTCAAACTAGGATCTATTGATAAAAATGGTCCTATGAGTTGATTCCTCCAAAATTTCCACTAAAAGCATCAATATGGATGAAAAATATTGTAATGATCCAATATCGATCAACAACCAGTGAGGATAGTCCAATACCTTTAAGAAAGGAGTTGAGAATTCTGATAAGTTTTCCAACACATCAACCAAGTCAGGGCTACATAACAAAAAGAAGAAGGGGGCTATAAGGATCCTATTATCCAAAGAATTAAGGAATGAAAAGCCTCCTAATTTTTATGGAGAATTCAAGAAGAATGAATAAACCAAAGTATCGATTTTAGGTCTAAAGAAATATTTTAGAGTGCATAATTACTCTAAAAATATGAAAGCAAAAGTAGTTTATTTAATGTGAAGGGAAAATATGACATATGGTATGAGCATCTCCAAAATATCAAGGGAATTTAAGAGAAGGAGCTGAAAGAAAGTATTTTTGAGAAGTACTTCAAGGAGAAATATCTATCTGAAATATATTATGAAGGAAATATCAAGGAGTTCCATGAACACAAATTGGGATAGCTTAATATGGAAGCGAATGCAAATCGATTTATTGAAATATTGAGGCATCTACCCTAAATCATAGATGACAAAGTCAAGATAGAATGTTTTCTCAACGAGTCACCATAGTTCTATTATGATAGGATATATTTTGATGAGCCATGAATTCTTGAAGGAACTATTAGGAAAAAAAACAATTTCATGTTTAGTCTAAGCACAAGGCTAAATTTCAAACAAAATGGAAAAAAAAGGAAAATTCTAGCTTAAGGAAGAAAGGGTAAAAATCCTCACACAACAGGTGACCTAAGAAAATCATTAACTTCATCACACCAGCTAAAAGTGAATTTGAATATAATTTCTCAACCCTAATTGGAGACTAATATGTTAGGCTAGCAAAGAAGAGGCCAATGAAACTAAATAAAAAAATGTTGAATTGTTGGGGGTGTGGAAAAGAACACATGTTGAGAGACTTCCCACACATATATCGTGCAACATCCAAGAGTGATGCAATGACATCATTTAAAATTTTATTTCCCCAAGCATAATAGGAACCATATTTCTCTAAAACAAGCTACGTATGGATGAGATGGTTTCTTTCATATATCATGAGACATAAAAAATGTATTAAATAAGTATATAGTTGGAGGAGTTGAGTAAGTTTATGGATAATAGAGATATTCAAGGGATTTATATTTGATATTTTCTAGTTGGATGACAGAAAACATTCTTTCATGGTTCAAGGCATTCCTCATTATTTGTATAAACATGATTATTGTGGATGGAATGGGCATACAAAAATGAGTAATAAAAGTAAAACATATTTTCTGAGTGTTGATTTGCATCAAAGAGGCTACTATTCTCAATGATGTGGCTAGTAGCATGCCCTAGATTTACATGACAATAGAAAAATGTAAGTATAACACCAAGGCTTAGTGGTAGAGATGTGTTGATGATGCTGGACCCACCAACATGTCAGGGGATCTCCCTGGTAAGAAGTCCCAACTAGACCTCAGACTATTTGGAGTAGGAGTCCCAGCAGTGGGTAGTACATTGTCACCTTGACTACGGTTGCATGCAAAGATAAGTAAGATGTCCTTGTTGGAAGCAAGGGTGTGACCTTGTAGAAGGTCAAGGAAGGTGCATGAAAGGCTCTAACACAGAAGGGGGGGAGAGTGCACCCCTTATAAGCCTGTGATAGCACGCAACTTGAAAGGAAACACACAAGCTGAAACACATCATGAGATGGAAAGTAGGATAGTTGATGATCGAAAGTGATGGATTATAGCAACAACATGATTTGAAAAGATTCATACTAACACATATGGAATAGTCCATACATACATGCGTAAATTACAGCTAAATACATCATTAGAGTAACTAGGATAGCTGAACTACAATAACAATATGTGCATGAAACATGCTGGCTCTGTTATATTAAAAGTGTGAAAGATCCAATCATACATACAACCATGACAACCACTAGCCCTGATAGTGGAATGTTACAGTCACTGTTGCTTCCTACTCCAAAGAGATGTACTAGCTCTGCACTGTGGAGAAGCTAGGGTTCGTTACAAGACACTCCAAGATTTCTCTATGTTATACTTATCAAAAGCTTGGCTCCCAAAAACCCTGTACCATGATTTATGAGGTTCTATATATAGAACAGGGTGGGTTGACCCTTAGCATCCCCTTTGTTACTCTTCAACTACCATCATGACTCTTCAACTTACACATGAATGTTTACATTCTATTATTGACACTTGGTATTTCAATTTACAAAATGTTTACAATACCTTCTGCACATGTACCCATGTGAGACAAAAATGGGCTTGAGTAAGCCATACAAGAAATCACTAAGACTAAGATAGTTGTGGGAAGACTAACTCATCGGCATCCTCTTGGTGGCCAATGGTCGCGAACTGATGCCAAGCTTGGCAGTCTATTATGGTGTCCACATACTCCATGGTGACATCCTTCTAAAAGTGAACTCTTGCCTCCATTGCATCCAGGTACACTAATTTGGAACCTCTGTCCAACTCATAAAATAGCATGTGCATCATGGTCTTGAGTGTAGCCAGACCAACAACATACTGGGGCATAATCTCTGTGCTCATCTACAAGTTTGTGCTGGTGGTTATGCACATCAACTAATTGAAGTACATGTCTAGCTCCAATTGAACTTGGTTCTTTTGTGTTACCTTGATGAGTGTGCAAATGGACGATATCGCATGCGTGCACACAATGACATCCATGCTCCTGAACACTCATGCATGTGGAACCTATAAGATGGTGATGAGCTGCGATAGTTCCTCATAGTTATGAATTTGACTCCAGATGTGTGTCTTCAAATTCACTACCTTTGGCTTCATCATCTTTGGAAAGTACAACGGGGCTCCCTTGTACCTCATTATCCATATCTGCATGTAATAAAAAACAATGTGTGTTTTTGACAAGATGTGTGCTCTCCTAGCACAATGTTGCTGCCAACCATTAAGATGGACAACTGAATTATGCACGGTGATGAAATTGAAGTACAACTTTCGCATGAATTTCTCGAGAGACGATACTTCATCAAGTATCGCTTTCTTCAACTCTTCTTTGGTGGATGCTGCAGATTTCTCTTCTCCATACTTGGCCACTTGAAGCTCCTTAGCCATGCACTTATTCTCAGCTATCAAGAATCTAACACTTGAGCAAGTGGCTTCGACATAGGCCTTTGTAGCATTGGCCAATGTAGCTAGATGTCTAAACACATCGAACATGATCACTAGTTCTTCAAACTGTGAAGGAGATACATGGACATCTGGAGTGGACACTCTACGCGACTGCACAACTCTGTGTTGTGACTCATCGAAATATATGTTGTGCACATCTGCTTCCAGATTGTCCTCAAGGATTTTAGTGTCTTCTTGATTGCTTGGGACTTTCTCTTCTCTCGGATCTAGTGAAGTCGGTGGGTTGACCTTTTGGTTATTCAACATGAGGTCAATACCCTGATCTAGATCGGGCCGAACCACATCCATGTCCATATCTTCCAACCTCTTTTCAATTTCCTGAGCAAAGTACTACTCCTGCGACTTCTCACCCTCTTTGCTATCTTCCAGCTACTTTGATGAATCAATAACTTGTATGGGCACAATTTCATCAATGTGCACATGGTGCGCCTCCTTCTGTTTCTGTTCCTACTACACTTCATTCTCTCTTATGTGCAACTCTTGTTCTTCCATTAGTTGTTGCTTCAACTCCTGCATCTCCTTTTCTAGCTCCTCAAGATTCTAATTCCCCCTCTGCCTTTGCGCAATCCTCCTGTCGCATTGTTGCCTCTTTTCCTCAATCTCAAAATATTCTCTTAATACAATGGATCTACTTTGAACTTGCAGCTTTTCTCCACCTCTGCGCTGTTGAAAACCTTCCTATTGACTTTTTCAAGCATACGTCTGCTGCACTCTACTATTGCTGATGCTGCTCCTCTCTAAGATGTTGTTTCCTTCTGTACTGCTACCCATTCTACAAACATTCTGACTAGTTCATTGAGCTTTGATAAGTTATAGAAATATCTCCATGGGTCTTCCTTAGGCCAATGACATGCCTCGTGGATCCAAGGATGATACAATTTCATACATTGGTCTTCCACTAAGTGATGTGGGTCATATGGATTGAAAATTTTGGTGCCGAATGTGAATCTCTTGAATTCCTCCATGTTGGCCTCAACATGCTTGGGATTCTAGATCTCATACTACCCAATCTGTAAAGGAAGAGTGGGTCAAGGTGCCTTCTTCTTTTTGTGTAGTCTTGCTAACAACCCTGTCGAGATGTGGTATGAAACCCCTTGCATGACCAAATTATCCATGGAAAACTTCGGTAAAACATGCAGAGTCTTCTCTGTGTTGTACATTCGGATGAAGGTGCCAAGGGGTGAGGCATACCAATATTTTATGTTTACCAGTGTCTCCATCATTGCCTGTGACATGAAAGGTGGGTCCTATTCAAAGATCATCCTATACACCGGGGAGATGAAGTGGTCTAATAGATGTATTATAACTCCACTAAAGATACACTCAAAGAACAACCTGCAATAGGTGTGCACAAAGGTTTCTAAAGGTGTTCATGCCCTACCCAATATAGGGAACTACTGACAGCCACAAATTACATCAAGAATGTAGGTGAACATGAATAAATTTTCTTGCTGACCCTTGGGTAGATGTTGGGCATTTGTTACTTGTCCCTTCAACTGGAGAGTCAACATTTCATACCAATTGAAAGGTCTTCCTTTGTTCTCCATTTGATCCAAAACAATCACCCAACTCTGCAGGAAGGTCTGTGTGCTTTCTTGGCCATATAAGTGGCATGCGAAGATGACCAAGATCTGATAAGCCTTCTGTAGTATCTTTGTCCTGTATACTTGGTTGGGTGTTGTCCTGAACTTTGATGGCTCTTTCACCCAACTCTTCAAGATGTATCTTGAGTTTGCACTTTTGCTGGGCCTAGTGAAGGGTGCATCCATTGTGATCACTGGTTGCGGCAAGTGATGCATTGCCTGAAAGTCCTTTTCCCTAAAGGTAGCAAGTTTTGTTCCACTGACACTGCTCAACACCATTGTCTCTGGATCAATATGTGAGACAAGCTAGTGGATCATGTCTGTGCATGGAAACGCGGGATACCTACATGCAACTCGGTACAAGCTAGACTTGTGTATGTTGACATAGACACTGTGGTCCTCCCGATTAGCCTCAAATGTGACTAAAAATATGTCATTGATGTCCTGCCATTTGATATTGATATCCTTGTCTATGAACAACTTAGTGTCTTCATAGATGGGCAACCTCATAGACACTTGCTCGACCATATCTCTAGTTGTGCTCTCAATGGTGTCCTTTGACCCTGCTCTCTTGGAAGCCATTGTACCTGCACCGCTAAGAGACTGATGAACACCCGTGATACCTAGAGACAGAGAAACAATCATGGAAAGAAAATTGTCAATTGAAAACCAAAAGCAATTTGATCACTGACATGTGACACACTTGGGTGATTGAATGGAATATTTGCATAATTTTCAATGGGAGGCTTGGAGACTAACTACCACAATTATGCATAACATAGTCCAGACTGTTAGTCAGCTAAATCATTGGTGAAAATTCACAGAGCACAGTCTAGCTTGGCTTGCTGAGGACTGAAACTACGCAATGCGCAGTTTCAGTCAGCATAACTGCAACCAAGGAAAATTGCATTGCACAATTCTGGGGGCCAACTAAGGCACTGGCTCTCAGAATTGTGCAGATCACACCTTGAGAGGCTAGTGTGAGGCAATATCTGTGAAATTTTTGGGAGCACAGCAAGGCCTTCCATCTGGGAAATGCGTAGTGCAATCGGGCAAGGCAGCTCAGACCCGCCGATGAGCGACTAAAAATAGTAAGGGTTGAATGCACGTATAAGGCTAGGTGTAGACATGAGTGAATGACCATGCATGCAACCAGTAAGTGCAGGATTTAGTAGGATGGGAAAACATCTAAGTGTGTGAAGCAAGTCGCCACAATGGTGATTGTTGGTGGAGAAACATTGTCATGCATGTGACAACAAGAAGATGCAATGAAAACTTGAAACAATGCTTCTACAAGATAACATGCAATAAAAGGACAACAAGCATTCAATGAAACCAAACAAAAAAATTCACACAAACCAAAATACAAAAAGTGACAGAAAAGCAGCAAAAGACATGAAAAACAGACTTACCCAGAAAAAACTGAGTTGAATGTGCTGAAGGTTGTTAGATGCGATGGGAATGCCAGAGTTCCAACATTGAAGTGAAGAATGAGCTCTGAAGAATCAAATAAATGGTTTTTGATAATATTGAGGCTTATCATGGGCATGCCACAAATCTAGGAAAAAGTGACACTTCGTGGGAGGTTTCTAAAATTTATTTTCATGTAAGTACCTCCGACTACTAAAAGTAGATTCCTAAAGTCTAGGGATGTTTTTTGCTTTTTGATTTTTTGGGGAAAAACTACCCATGCATGCAAAGAATGATTGCTTCGTTCTGGAGGGAACCGGTCAACTTGGGAGCACATGCAACAGACAACAAGCCTCTAGATGACTTCTGCATAGTTTCTGGTTTGAGTGGCTCTAGCTAGCCCTCAATCTCTATGCAATTTCTAGACTGAAGCCAAGGCTACCAGCCAAAACTACACAAATAGAGCAAGCCTGATGATGGGCTTCTCTATGAAATTATCAGGGGGAAGGCAATCTTCTTTCTCTATGCATTTCTGGATAGCAACAGGCTTCTTTGATGCTCTGTACAATTATGGAGAGTAAGGCTAGTTTCCCTCTAGTTCTATGCAATTATGCAAGTGAGCACAAGAGCCAGTTGAAGACCAAGTCACGGGATGTCAACTTGCAGGTGAAAGACAAACAAGTTGGCAAACACAAGCTGATAAGCCAAGAAAATCAACTAAAAGCATATGTATATGTGCACTGCAAGGCATGCTATTAAGGATGGTTGGTAGGGAGGCTCCAAAACAAAGCTAAGGGAAAATTTTGGAAGATGGTTGTAGTTGCTACAACATTAGCGACACACTGGTAGAACTCCAACTCTCTAAATGGACCTTGTTTCATGAAAAACAAGTCTAACTCCTCTAGAAGTATTTCTCGATTCTCTGATCATCATGGTTTCCATGCTATCTTGAGTGAAAGATGTAGTACCTTCCATGCTCTTGATTTGTCAACACACATTCCAAACCAAGTCAACTTAGTTGTTTCAATTGGGGATGGCGGGTATATTGGTGCACAAGCAATATGACTGTTAGAGTTTAAGTTCCATCTTTGATGTTGCTTTGCTACCAATAGGCCTAGATAGTACCTCGATGGAGTCATGCAGAAACACAAGCATCACTCCACTGCCAGTGAGCCTGGTTATACCTCGGCGGAGTTACTTGCATCACCTCTCTGCATAGGAAGCCTTTCTCTTCTTTCGTCTTATTCATTTTTTCAAAAAATTTCATATTTTGATATTCTCATTTTTTTTTTTTTTTTGAACTGTGCAAAGCACTTATTTATTTTGGAGGTGGAAGAGGGATCCTGACTTATTGAGAGTAGCAATGGTTTTTCCTTTAGAGAAGTATGTTATACATACCTATGAAATACTTATTAAGGTTTTCCCGCTCACCTTAATCTACTTCACTAAGCTAACAAGGGTTAACCCAAAAAATAACTGACTAGAGTATGTGGTACTAGTTAGAGCACTAGTGTTGTGTTTTCACCAAGTTTCACTTCAAACAAAACATATTTTACATTAGTGTATCATTGACTAAAGAAAACAATTTCTACATAAATAGAGAGGATGACAAATAACCAATTGTTGATAACTACACAAGTCTTCTTGTATCTTACCCTGTTTGTTTCGAGTCATATACAGTTTCATGTGAAACTAACCTATAGATGTAAACAAGAAAACAAAAAAATAAGGCAAAGAGTAGAAGTAAATGAGAAAGCAAAGAAAGTAAGCAAAGTAGGAAAGAAAGCAAACAAACAAAGTAAGAAGGAAAACATACATGCAAGCAAACTAGACAAAAGCAAACACTACTCCTACTCTTGAGCTAATAGTGCATGGGTTTGTTCACGTGAAGTGATATTTCCAATGCAACCACCAACGCATTGGTTGACCCATGTTGGTGAAGGAATGGTTTGCGAAGAGGACAATCAAGCAAATCAGAAAACAAGAAATATATAACAATGAAGACCAACGCACTCCGAGTTTAAACACATCCATTGAAAAGAAATGAGTGAAAGCACAAGACAAGCACTCTGTGGACTTACCATGGTGCTGTAACATAATGCATGTAGATAATAAGCATGCACTCTCTTGACTATGACAAACAAGAAAACAAGAGAAATAGAGACAACTTATGTCTTGCAAGTGTGCTTATTGTGTAAGATTCCTCCAATGCATGAGCGATGGGATCATGTGATGTAGGTGGAGGGAACGAGATCTGTGTGTTGGATTGATATTTAGTGCATACATATGATTGATGAGGAGCCTTGGGTAGTTCAACAATTTCTTGATTGCAGTGAAACTAACCTCAGGACAACGAGGGCCTGACATAACCATCATTTCGGGCTAAAGTGCCTCGACAACTTGTGGGGTTTCAACTTCATCGATAGATAGATCATCATAAACAGGCGGCTTTGAAAGATAAAAAATGATGGACTCAACATCGTGATCAAATATTGGAGCAAAGAGATCACGGAAACCATGATTAGAAAAATCAATGAGTTCATCGAAATCCTCATGATCTGATGAATTATACAAAGGGGTAGATGAGAAGCAAGAATTTTACCCCTTTGCATTTCTGGAAAAAGTAGATGAAAAATCAAGCAGATTTTCTGTGAAATATTTGTCCTCTCTGTTGTCAATTGATGGACTGACATTGGGTATGTTCCGTGAATGATCAAAAGTAGATGCATCCATGGATGAATTTACAAAAGGAAAATTAGAGATAACAGAATCACCAAATATGTCAGGAAAAAGAGAAGGAGGCGTGGAAAAAAGGAGGTCATCCTTTGCTATGGGATCAGGATCAGATTCCTAGTCATACTCATCATAAATGATAGCATAGGTTGGTTGTGCAACAACAACTCCATCGATGGCTTGATCCTCGTTCACAACAATTGTAGATTCTGGAATGAAAGAACACAAGATAATGAAATCCGGAGGATCAACAGAATGCGGGGATAGAGGTTGAAGTAAAAAGTACATATGACAACCCATGGGCTTCCCAACCAAATCTACACAAAAATTGAGAGTAGTGAGAGTGGGAGCATGTACTAGTTGAATAGTCTCGTGTGCACGCTCTCCCACATGACTTTGTGGGGGCAGAGTTGTTTGATGAGGGGAAGGCAGACAATCACTTGTGATAGCAACTATTTCCACTTGGGATTATGCAACTCCATCATCGAAGTATGCTGAGCAAGGTTTGAGATTTTTCTTCACTTTGGGAAAAAGTGATTTATGAAAAAAATATTCAAATCTATTCATAAGATATTGGAATTTCATCTGACTTTTCAGAGCTTCAAACAAGAGTAGAAAAAAGTGCTTCCAAATATCGATAGGTGATTCATGCAGGGCCTTCCATTGTTTTAACATTTTTTTTTCAAGAGCTTTAGGAGAAATGATGGAAAACATTTTCGATTAGATCATTGAATTGATTGAATGAGTGCACGCAACTGGGAGGCAGTTCACGACACCATAGTGATGGGAATTCGCGAAGTGTGTGTGCTAAGAAATATACTAACCTCTACATGAAAACCTTCCACATTCTCCATGAATGTAAGGAAGTCATGTAATTTCTCATGCCAGGCCACTTCGCCTTCACCATCATACGCGAGTTCAAACAATTCATCAAAAAAATCCCTCGTGACTTCAAAGGGATGTGTGTTGGAAAAACATTGGGGAGGGTTAACAGTAACAATATCCATGATAGATGTGCGAAGATTCAAAACATGATGTGAGGACTCAGCTTTTCACCTGGCCCTCCTTCTAGCACCAAAAATGTTGACAGTGCTGGACCCGCCAACATGTCAGGGGATGTCCCTAGTAATAAGTCCCAACTAGACCTTAGACCGTTTGGATTAGGAGTCCCAACAATCGGTAGTATAGTATTGCCTTAACTATGGTTGCATGCATAGGTAAGTAAGATGTCCTTGTTGGAAGCAAGGGTGTGAGCTTGCAACAAGTCAAGGAAGGTGCATGAAAGGCTCTAACACACGGAAGGGGGGAAGAGTGCGCCCCTTAGAAGCTCATGATAACACAGATCTTGATAGGGAACAAATGAGATGAAAGACATCACAAGATGGAAAGCAAGATAGTCGACAATCAAAATTATGGATTGTGCCAACAACACACTTCGATAAGATTCATACAAACTCATACAGAATAGTCCATACATACATGTGTAAATTGCAACTACATACATCATTAGAGTAACCAGGATAGCCAAACTACAATAACAATATATGCATGAAATGTCCTGGCTTTGTTATATTAAAAGAGTGAAATATCCAATCATACATACAACCATGAAAACCACTAGCCCTGATAGTGGAATGTTACAGTCACTGTTGCCTTCTCCTCCAAAGAGATGTACTAACTCTACACTATGGATAAGCCAAGGCTCGTTACAATACACTCCAATATTTCTCTAAGTTATACCTATCATAAGTTTGGCTCCCAAAAACCCTGTATAATGAGTTATGAGGTTCTATATATAGCAAAGGGTGGGGTGACCCTTGAAATTCCCCTTTGTGACTCTTCAACTATCCTCATGACTCTTCAATTTACACATGACTATTTACATTCTACTATTGACACTTAGTCTTTCACTTTACAACATGTTTACAATACATTCTACACATGTACTCATGTGAGACAAAAATGGGTTTGAGTAAGCCATACAAGACATCACTAAGACTTGGACAACTATGGGAAGACTAACTCGTCGATATCCTCTTGGTGGTTGATGGTAGCAAACTGATGCCAAACTTGGTAGTCTATTATGGTGTCCACGTACTTCGTGGTGACATCCTTTTGAAATCAAACTATTGCCTTCGTTACAACTGAGTACACTGATTTGGTACCTCTACCCAACTCGTCATATAGCATGCACATCATGGTCTTGAGTGCAGCCAGACCAACGACATACTGGTGCATAATGTCTACGCTCATCTGCAAGTCTGCGCTAGTGGCTATGCACATGAACTAATTGAAGTACATGTCTAGCTCCAGTAAGACTTGGTTCTTTGCTTTCGCCTCGACGAGTGTGCCAATGGATGAGATCGCATGTGTGTGCACAATGACATCCATGCTCTTGAACACTTGTGCATGTGAAGCCTATAAGCTGGTGATGAGATGCGAGAGTTCCTCATAGTTCCGGATCTGACTTCGGATGCATGCCTTCAACTCCATTGTCGTTGGCTTCATCATCTTTGGCAAGTAAAATGGGGCTCCCTTGTACCTCATTGTCCATATTTGCATGTTATCGAAAACTATATGTATGTCTAACAAGATGTGTGCTCTCCTAGCACAGTGCTGCTACAAACCGTTAAGATGGACAATTGACTTATGCACGGTGACGAACTTGAACTACAAATTTTGCATGACTGTCTTGAGAGACGATACTTCATCAAGTATCATTTTCTTCAACTCTACTCTGGCATATGCTATATCTTGCTCTTCTCCCTACTTGGCCGCTTGAAGCTCCTCAGCCATGCACTCCTTCTCAGCTATCAAGAATCGAAGACTTGAGATGGTGGATTTGGCATAAGCCTTTGAACAATCAGGTAATTCAATTGGGTGTCTGTACACATCAGACATGATCACCCGTTATTCAAACTACGCAAGAGATACATGGACTTTTGGAGTGGGCACTCTGGGTGAATACACAACTCTGTGTTGTGACTTGTTGAAAGATATGTTGTGCACATTTGCTTCTGGATTGTCCTCAAGGATTTTAGTGTCTCCTTGATCGCTTGGGACTTGATTTGCTCCTGGATCTGGTGAAGCCAGTGGGCTTACCTCTTGGTTCTTCAGCATGAGGTCAATTTTGAGAAGAATCTTTGGTGAAATTCACATAGAGATATTTTTGTTGACGCATGTTACACTGAAATTTGTCACCATGACTATCTGCAGTTAATATGGCTCCATCAATAGTCATATTATCCTCCTTGTCAAGCCTTATACCTCTGCTCTCCATGTCAAACTTCAAAAAAGAGAGAAAGTCATTAAAAATCATGTTTATCTCTGGGTACGCAGGTTCTCTCTACCTTGCCTGCGTGTACGCATCCCAAGCTCATTGTACCTGCGTACTTGTACGCTCTGTAAGTCAAGGGATGGGTGCGTACTCCTGTAAAGGTCAAAAGGTGCGAGTTTCATCTTAAAAAAGTTACTTGTGGTCACTTCTAGAGCTTCCTAGAAGAGTGTTTGACGTGTATTGAGTGCCTCCAGATGGTTCATGCATCCCTATGATAGAGGAACTTATCCCATCAAGAGAGGAGCTACCCCATCCAAAAGAGGGAGTATCCCATTGATGTTGGAACTGAATAACTTCCTCTAGAACACTATAAATACAGGCATTGGGCCAGAGGAGGGGAGGTTGAAAGCTGAACATTCCAAAGGGTAGATGCTGCTGGAATTAGGACTTCCTTGTAGAAGCTTGTGAGGAGAGATTACCATCCTTTCTTGTTTCATTTGGAAGTGGGTGAGCTTGTCAAAGTAGAGGAAAACTCTTGCTGGACCCTGGGAGGAACTTGCACAACACCAAGGCTCAGGTTGTAATGGTTTCTTTTGTTTCCTTAATACAAATAAGTCCATTCTTCTCAATGATTTGTTGTTAATGAATTGTTTCATATACTCCTTGGTCTATATGTTGAATATGCTTTGTTTTATGGAATATTCAGGTGTTATGTAATCGTTTGATTGTTAGTGTATGCAGGTTTCAAAGTGAAGGAGGAGCTCATCTGGATCGACGAGGATGGACTGCTGCAACAAGCGTTGGACTTGAGGTAGGATCGAAAAACACTTGGTTTCTCATAGAATAATGTATGTTTAGAGAAGGATTGCTCTTAATTGTCTTGTTTGTCACTAGAGAGTCTTAGACTCCTAGGGAGGTTAGTTTTGTCAGCAAAATAACTCTTTCTGCATGACAAATTGGCGACTCCACTAGGGAATCCATTGATGTGCTTGATTTTTCCTTTGAGTATTACTTTGATCTGAA
>APFE030389929.1:117144-154573 GCA_000404065.3 Pinus taeda
TCCTTTACCTCACAGTTGACCAAGATCATTTGACATCTTTACCCGGGTTATGGGAGTCGACTTTGAGTCATTTATCACCAAACCATCTGTTGTGTCGTTATGTGTTCAAGAGGTCTGTAAACAAAACATTTAACCGCAAAATACTTACCATCCATCACGTCATCATTGAGTCAGTCCTTGCAGCAACATTTCTTCAACTTGAACTATGATTTCGTGTTATGGGCTTGCCTGTGACGAGTCGCTTTCTATCGACATCAGCACATTATAGTTGACTTAGAAATCGTCAGTAACTTGGAGTCTGCATGCATCAATGGCAGGTTTCTCGCCTTCGACGTCAGTTTTCGTCATTGACTTGCGATCGAAGGAATCCATGAAATGTTCGACATCGACTCATTCATTCACATCTCATGGATTGTGCTGGGTACTTTGAGAACCATTGACATTACTGGTGGTCTCTCTCACGCTTGTTAACAGTTTACATCATTAACTGGTAATCAAGTGGTTTCTACCATGTTCGACATCGACTCATTTATTCACATGGCTAGAATCGTACAAATTCGGGAAGTAGAGATGAAGATCCTGGATCTAGTTTCCACCATCCAGGCTGCGAGGAGTTTTGTATTCATTATATTGTAGACCAATCATAAACAGATGGCTGCGTCCATACTGTGTCTACACGAGTCTATGATTATGATGAATTATGAAATCATTCTTGTACCAGAATAGTTAGTCCAATAGTTATAGTTTTTAATCTGAGTATGGGAATGCCTACCTCAGTATGATATGATATTATACATGTATTTTGTGTTGAAAATTGCAGGTTTCGACCGGGCTATCCACAAGATGATCCTCGAAATGATAAAGCACTTCACCCTTCTTATATGACTTAACACCCTTATCTATTACAGGCTTCGTACTTTAGGGGGCAATCTGTTACATTGAATTTTGTCACCTTGACTATCTGCAATTCTATGGCCCCATCAATAGCCATATTGTCCTCTTTGTCAAGCCCCATGCCTCTGCTCTTCATGTCAAACTTCAAAAAGAGAGAAAGTCACTTAAAAACATGTTTATCTCTAGGTACGCAGGTTCTCTCTACCTTGCCTGCGTGTACGCATCCCAAACACACTGTACCTACGTACTTGTACGCTCTGTAAGCCAAAGGATGGGTGCGTACCCTGGAAAGGTCAAAAGGCGCGAGTTTCATCTTTAAAAAGTTACTTGTGGTCACTTCTAGAGCCTTCTAGAAGAGTGTTTGACGTGTATTGAGCGCCTCCAGATGGTTCATGCATACCTATGATAGAGGAACTTATCCCATCAAGAGAGGAGCTACCCCATCCAAAAGAGGGAGTATCCCATTGATGTTGGAACTGAATAACTTCCTCTAGAACACTATAAATACAGGCATTGGGCCAAAGGAGGGGAGGTTGAAAGCTAAACATTCCAAAGGGTAAATGCTGCTGGAATTAGGACTTCAATTGTTAACTTGTGAGCAGAGATTACCATCCTTTCTTGTCGCCATATTGGGAGTGGGTGAGCTTGTCAAAGTAGAGGAAATCTCTTGTTGGACCCTGGGAGGAGCTTGCACAACACCAAGGCTCAGGTTGTAATGGTTCCTTTTTTGTTTTCTTAATACAAATAAGTCCATTCTTCTCAATGATTTGTTGTTAATGAATTATTTCATGTACTCCTTGGTCTATATGATGAATATGCTTTGTTTTATGAAATATTCAGGTGTTATGTAATCGTTTGACTGTTAGTGTATTCAGGTCTTAAAGTGAAGGAGGAGCTCATCTGGATCAGCAAGGTTGGACTGCTACAACAAGCGTTGGATTTGAGGTAGGATCGAACAACACTTGATTTCTCATAGAATAATGTATGTTTAGAGAAGGATTGCTCTTGTTTGTCTTGTTTGTCACTAGAGAGTCTTAGACTCCTAGGGACGTTAGGTTTGTCCGCAAAAATAACTCTTTCCGCATGACACTGACCATGAGGAATTTTGTCCAGACTATAGAAAGGAAGTGTCAGGAAATGCAGATAGAGGTAAATGGTTTTAGACAGAGACTTGCAAATTTGCAAGCCAAAGGTTCACCCAGTTTGGTTACTAGTGTTGGAAGGCTACTAAAACAGGAACAGTATGCAAACAGGATCAGTACCTTCATACAAAATCAAATCAGAGCATCATCCAGCAGCACAGAAGAAGCAATCCCTCCCACAGGGCAGAGTTTATATGACAAGCTAGAAGATTTGTTTTACATAGAGCATGAGGTAGCACACCTTTTTCCAGTTTGGCCGAATTATTATACCTACACTGAAGCTGATGAAACATTATACAAGTTAAGAAAACATCAATTGCCAACTGAGGATTGGTGGCAAAGTCTGCTTCAGATTTTTAAAGTAGTTTGAATCTCTTCTCATTTATTGACGGCATGAGGAAATTGTATAATGTGGCTCAGCTACCATAAAATTCAAATTAACAATGGGTGAAATTCGCACTAATATTCAAAAGTGCAGAACAAGTGTCACAGGACAGCACTACAGGACAACATTTCAAGGAAGCGGTCACCCACCGACAGCCAGAGTCAAAAGGTCAACCACACATAGGACACCTGCCACAACGAGTAAAGAGATTTTAATTCCTCACTTATTGCTGAACAATTTTTCCACAAATAGACATTAATTGTGTCAGAGTAGATGGATACATTAATGTCCAGATATTCACCTATGGTATATTTTGTAAAAACTCTTATATATACTTGTAAAAGAGATGTATTGAGGGTTGATGATTTCTTCTTTCTGAACCATGCTATAACATATCAGATTGTGCTAATACAAATGGCGGTTGAAGATCATTGTGTTTGAATGATCTGAAAGTGGATTGGATGTTCTGGGACTTGCTACAGAGTTCATGTGTCATGCTATGGAACAATAAGTTATACTAAACTATGTTTTATGTTTTCCATTTTGTAAATCTCATATATGTTTCATGATCTTGGTAACAGAGAAGAAGAATAGCGTAGGATTTGTATGAATGCACCTTATCTTCAATCTCTGTTATTAATTATGTTTTCTTCAGGACTAGTCATGAATATGAATTCTTAACTGCTCATGTTCGTACTAGTTCTCTCATTTTGAATACTGTTTAGGAATTCTTAACTTCTCCTGCACAATATTCATCCATTTTCCCTCTATCAGTATAGTGAGAGATTCTTGATTGCCTTTCATTCCCTAACGTCATTCCATCATTACCAGATTTAAAAGTTGTTCCTAGCCTACCTATCCTGCTCCGTGGTACTACCTTTTCACCAAGAAACTCTTTCAGTAATTATACTTGCAATGACTCCATTGCCCAATGGAAAAAACAATTATACACTTGCATCCTAGTTCTTTCTGATATCACCATCCAACAAACTTAAAACCAAACCCTATTCATCATAGCTAGCCTAAAATATTTCAAAACAAAGCTAAATTACAAAGAGAGAGCCCTCTCTGGTTGCAGGTAGGCTAGGACCTACACCTAAGAGATTGGTTAGTGGTTACCTTGGCCGTATTCCCCGCAAGAAGCAGGGAACAACCTGAGTGATAACAGAATTGATAGGAGAAAAGAGGAGAGGACAAAATTATTGATCACCTTGCTGTCATTATTTTACTAATACCAATATGATTGATTATTTTTATCATGCTGGTTCTTCCTAAATCCCCATAATTCTCTTTAATCATTATTATTGAATAAGAATAAGGGCATATTTTTCTCTATTGAGATGTTAAGACTTCTTCCACCATCCCTACTCTTAAGGAGTGTTGAACCACCCTCTGTATATAAATAGGAAAAGTGTTATATAAAAGAAAGAAAACAAAAAGAAAAATGTTTATATGATTGCTAACATGATTTGTCAGATGAAGGATAGGGGGTCTCATCAAGAGCCAACCTACCATGATCATAAGGAAGAAAGTGAAGTAGCATTCCCACTATGGCCACCACACTAAGGATATGATCCAAGAGGCACATCAGAAAAAATAAAAAGTCCTTGGAACAGGAGGTCTCATCACGAGCCGGCCTGCCCACCTTTCACTCCTTCCCAGTGAATGGCTTTATGATTTATCTCGTTACCAAGACAGCATAATGGCCTCCATTATGACATTGCACAACACTTTCCTAGGCATACACAAAGGATTATGGTTCCAAGGGTGAAATAAACAACTTTGTCAAGGTTATGGACACCTGTGAGCAACAGAGCTCTGTTGATGGTATTGAAGTCATATTTTTTATACACCAATAGCAATTACAAAATCCTTCTTCTTATATCTTTATAAATGGTTCAAATGAGATTATGTATATAACCCTTCCGAACCTTTGATACATGAAAATTATTTACAAATCAATTAAGATGGTAAAAGTCGATAATGATCAGATAAGACCTTTTATTCACGTTAGCTATCCTATCCTCTAATTCTCGCATCATATCACGACATTTCCTCATTTATTAGTGATTCTATTATACACCTCAATTTCGGAAATATGCTCATTTCTGTAAACATGGCATATCTTTATATGTTGTTCCTTTATGACTCTGTACTATGGTAGTTCAGCACACTGCTCCTTCATTTGATAGTCGAGGATAGCCTATCACATTGCAAGGGGGCACGGGTGATCCGCATAATTCACTGGCATATATGTCAGCTCATCATTCAGAAGAATTAATGACTCGAGAATAGAAAAGCTTAATGGTATTTTGTTTTGCAATATGCATGGATTGCTATTCCGAAGCTATTTCCATGTTTTTCTCTGCAAAAATTAGCAGTCAGTTAGGAATTTGAACAGCTTGTTGTTCTGTCATCTTCTCTGTGTTTTCTAATAGCGAGCTAAAAATTTGAACAACCTATTGTTCCATTATCATCTCTATGTTTTTTTACAATGTGCTAAGCATGGGAGGAAGATCAATTCATAGTGAGCCACAGGTGCTGATGGTCTCAAATGCTGCACGAGAAATCCTAGCAAGGGTAGGATGGATAACTTATCTTAACTGTCTACAAAAATCCAATGAGATGGTGGAAATTGAGTTTCTACGGAACTTGCATGAACATCATTCCATGGTGAGAGGGAGATAGATAGTAGTCACTGACGACATAACTGCAGGAGCTTTGGGATTGCCAACCACTGGACCTGTGTGGACTCTGAAAAAGGTGAGACTGTGATATGCCATGAAAATCTTCTAGGACGAAGGACAAAAACTGACTGTAAAAGGGAAGGGATTTCTGCCAAAAACCTTGGGAGAACCATGGATAGAATTGGTAAGAATTATCCAGAGATACATCACTTGGGACAGTAGGAAAGATGTGGTAAGACCATGCCATCTTAAACTTTTAACTATGCTAAAGCAAAAGTGCACTGCGAATTTGACTGTGTTTTTAAATTCTTTATTACATGATGTTGCCCAAAGTATGAAGAAATCTTGCCATTTAGAGTTAATAGTAAGCCACCATGGTTTAATACAACTGATAATCAGCCACAATCTTGCCCAACAGTAGAGCAATTGGGAAGAACTAATTTTCACGATAGATGGGGGACTGGCTTTGCCAGCCCCAAAACGGAAACATGTTGCTAGTACATCGAGCAGACCACTGAAACGAAGAAAATTTGTTAGATTGGCAAGGATCAGAGGAATGCTGAGAAATTTCTAGGAAAACAAGAGTCAACCTGTGAAGATACATGATTCAGGAGATGAAAAATCCCCACAATTGCAAGGAGGGGAGAACCAAAAAGAATTGGAGGAAAATGACGAAGGAGAACTGGAAGAGGAGACTAAACAATCCAGTCAGAAAGAAGAGGAAGCAAAGAAACGCAATGAATGTCCACAACAAAACCTACTGCAAGAAGATGACTTGGCCCAAATTCTGGCCAATATGGTCAAATATGTCCAAACTCGTAGCCCACTTAACCCCCACGCCGAAGAAGGACCGTAGGAGCACTCTGCTCATGAAAAAAGTGCATCTGAGGTACTATGTGATGAGGAGGAGGGAGAAGAGGACCACTCTTCTCATAACAAGATTGTATTTGGGAAGAAGAGTGACGAGAATGAAGAAGGAGAATAATCTATTCCTAGTCAGAATACACCAGAAGAATTCCATGATGAAGAAAGGGTAGAAGAAGAAGTTACCCAGGAAACAATAGAGCAAGCTAGGGTTTCTACCCTTGAACAACCTATTCAGCATAACACTGAAGAAGCACCCAAAGAAGAAAATAAGGAAATTGGCCAAAACAAAGGTACAATACTTGAGTTACAAAGCCCAGGCCCGAGTAAACAAATGGTTGTTCCTTCCAAGAAAACAGAGGAAATTAAAAGATTGTGAAAAGAACAACAAAGATTGCTTAACGTGATTAAGAAACTTCGACAACAAATAAGGGTTTTCAAAATGGGGAAGAAATTGAAAGGAATTGTTGTGGCAAAGAATACAACTGCCCAGGCAAAACCCCTTAAGAAAAAGATCAAGAGGACTCAAGTGCAACCTGCCATTCAGAACCGAAAAGAACAACATCTGGTTGTTGCCCATGTGAAAGTACAAATGGATAATGTATCGACCTGTGATAAGAAGATCCAAGTAGATCTCCTGCCTACAACTATTATGTTGAATAAGTACCCGAGGATAGTAAATCTGTGGAAAGATTTGGCACAAGCCCAGTGAAAAATAGAGAAACTTACAGAGCAGACTATCCCTCAAGAAAAATACCATAAATTACAACAACAGCCGAGGAACATTAATGCATCCGAAAGCTAGGCCTTTGAAGGATGGCGAAAGGCAGAAGAAAGAGTAAAAAGGGTAACCCATAGACTAGACATAGTCATCAAATAAATAGATACCTTATGTTCTTTGTATACTAACGTTCTAGGGTGTAGGACAACTGCTAGAAACTATTCTTTGTTCTTAATAGAAAGATATTTACAATTGAAAATTAAATCTGTCAAGTCAGGAGTACCTATAGAAATAAAAACCATTGATGAATTCATAAATTGTTGTAAGCATTATGGGGTGAAAGTTTAGCGATTGTTATGTGAATTCCATTTGCACAATCTTGTATTAGATGGAGAAACAAAACAGAACCATAGCCCTTTTGTGGGTGATGTCCAGCTGCAGGCATTTATTTCCTTTAGTGTTAATCAAATAAAGTGGCTTAAAGTCTACAATGTCTTTCAAACACAAAAGAATGGATTAGACTAATGGGTGAGGGGTCAACCTAGAGACCCACTTCAGCTATGGAATAAACATAGAAGCCTAATGAGGACTCAGGGAGTGATCGAGGCATTAGTACCTATCCACACAGCAGTCATCCAGCAAGGGGTAGAATATTTCTTTACCATCAAAGACCTTGCCATAGTGTTATCGGGAAATCTAGTGTCTGTGCAGAGCTACTAGTCCCACTAAGATGGGTAGCTATCTTAGAAACAAACAGATTAAAGTTACTTTCGTTTTCCTTTATGAGAAGTAGATAGGAGAGGAGCAAAGAATACCAACCCCACTCTTTTGCTTGGTTCCTTGCTTGTTCCTTCTCCCCTCTGATGGATCTCTGTTGCTCCTCCCTTGATTACTCTACTTCAAAGAGTATGTATAAAGTCAAAGCAACATAACACCTTCAAAGTACAAAGATATACAATCATAAACAATATAGGACCAGATATATATTGACCACACAAACACATATATCATCAAACGTACAAGAATGTGGAGGAAAACGTGAATAGATTTATTGATATAAAGATTAGAAGAGAGGATTACAATCAATTGATTTGACCCAGCATCATCCTCCCAGTATGAAAGCCCTTCTTCACCTCATGAAAAGCTTAGATCACCCAACACTATGATGTTCCACTAGGAAACCAACAACACTTCCTTACACGATACAAGATTCCAACCTCTGGATCTCTGGGATGAGGGATCCATATATAGATTATTGCAGGTGGGTGAGTTAGCTTCTAGGATTTTGATTAGTGACCTCTCTCTAATAGTTCTTGATTCCACTTGGAGATTCATGACCTCTTACTCATCCGTGGGCGAATTCAGAGAGGCAAGTGTCACAGGAGAAGTTTCTGGAAGATTCCATGATCATCCACCTTGCAAACTATCTCTGCCATTTGTCTACTCTCGCCCATCACACCCTACAGAAGGGCTTTTCCATATGCATCGCATTTTTGTATGTGGCAGGTGAGATGCATCACACCCTTTGCACTGAGTAGTTTGTATGGTCTAGTTTTGACCAGTTTTGACCAGTTTTGACCAGTTTTTTGTGGAGAACTTCTCGGAGATGATGTAATCAGCTGACCTTTTTCCTTTAGGGTATGAAACAACACTTTTAGGGACTCAGAATCCCTTGGTTTATGGACATATATGATTGGGGTTGAAGTGCCCAATTATGTCTATAATAGTTTCCCCCTAAAGCATGAGGTCATAAATCTTTTGATGTCAGGTGAAATGCTTTATCATGAGGATTCGAGTTTTTTCGAACTGGAAGACAACCTGTAATAAGATACAATACAATACATTATCTTTATAACATTTTCATGATCTAGCTGAGGTGAGCATTCACATGCTCAACTTTATAAATTCATTTTCATGTACATTGGACAAACAACCATCTGTGTAGCAGACTGATGATTCTAATAGAGCCATCATCCTTTGATATGGATGATCATATTTGCAGCAATAATACATTTGATGTCTTTATTTTCCTGAATGTATCACAGCCCGGATGGATGAAACTAGATCCAGGGTTCTCAAACTTGTCCAACCTTTGCCCAAAGTACAAGTCGATCCATGTGAAAAATGTTCTCGCGTCGAACATGGAAAGACATCGCCCGATTACCAGCCAATGATGTAAGCTGTTAACAAGCGCGAGAGGAATCACCGATAATAATGATGATGCTCAAGGTACTACAGTACAATTCGTGTGGTGTGAAAATGGGACTTGGCGTCGAACACCATGCAAAATCTTTCAGTCGAAGGCCATTGATGTAAACCTATCGCTGAAAGTGAGAAACTTGCCATTGAGGCATGCAAGCTTCAAAGTACTGAAAGGGTTGTTCCTAGGTCGACTTCATGGATAATGAGCTGTCATTGATAAGAAGTAACTAGTCATAGGAGGGCCTTAATGAATCCCGCATCTATGACACAGAAAGGGGCAAATGATTTTGTGGAGGTGAAAACAATCTGATGATACAAGGTTCAGGGTGGTGGTCATGAAAGAATAAAGTGTGAAGGTATTGCAGCGGATGAGACACAGGTTGGGTTGGTGAGTTCTCTGATCGACTTCTCTTGAACACATCGGTGACACTGAAATGGATTGGTAGCGTTAACCCCAAAGATGGATGGTACGACAGAACAATGGTAATATGACTGGTGAACGGAATAACCCAACCCGACTCAGTCATGGTGATGGAGTGAAAGTGTCATATTCAAGAGTGACTCGCTACCAATAAAGTTTCTTCGAGTTTTCTTCCCAATTTTTACCCAGTCATTGCTGACTAGTACCTCTTTATTTTTATCAAGCTCGAGGAGGATAACATATGCTTGTTCTATAATTTTTCCTTCGGGAAAACCTGTCGCTATGTTTTAATGAGCCTAGCGACAGTGAAACTTGTTCTTCTCTCTATGGAAAAGTTTGTCGCTATTGGTTTTAACAAGTTTAATGGCAAAGAAAATTCAGTCCTTTTTGAAATTTTAGAGAGTCTAAAAAGGGACGGAAAGGAAACTCTGGTAATCCTTTTTCATCCTATAATCACTTAAGTCCGAAAAAGTATAAAATAATATGAAGGGGATGAATTTTTTATAGTTTTAATGAGCCAAACAAGATAAGCGCTCGATCGTTTTGTGTAATAATCCCTCATGTCCAAAAAGATTAAAATCTAGAGGAGGGATAACACTCCTGATAGCTTTAACGAGCTGGAGAGGCCAATTTCTCGGCAATACTTTCATATTTTATGAGTCAGATGAAAAGAGATTAAAGGAGACTCATTTTTGAGGAACGAGTGATATTTTCGAGTAGTTGCTGATTCCAGGTAAGGTTTGGAATTTTCCAATCACAAAAGTGTTACAAGGATGGCTAACAGAATGACTCGTCGCAGTTATTCCTCAAAAGGATAAACAATCAAATGGAGGTGTATGATCAGCTAAAACAGAGTGGAGGTGATGGTAAGAACATGACCAAGGCTCAAAAGCTGATGATAATGTGTTCACAATGGTTATTTACCAAAGGCTGGTTCATTTTTTAATGAGCTTAAACTCTGGTGGAAAATGTGCTCATTTCTTAGGTTTAATTTTTAACGAGCTTGAACTTTGCGTAAAACTGCTCATGGCTAGTTTATTTTTTAACGAGATTGAACCCTGCAGTAACATTCCTCGTGATAACTTTGCATTCCCCAAGCATAATAACACAAATCTAGGTGCATGCCCCCCAAGCTCCATTGCATTCAACATGGTGGTTGGAATGAAGGTTTACCTTCGAGATCTTTGAAAGACTCGACTTGGATTTTATGAGATCGTAGTCAAAGATTCGATTTGGAAAGGGATTTGTTTCATTTTTTAATGAGGTTGACACAATAAAAGAACTATCCTCATAATATAAAATATTTACAATATTTTATAGAAAGTCAAAGTTGAAGGATGATTAAGGTTGCTGGAATAATCTTTATGGTAATCTGGAAGATGGAAATGATGGTGGTAATCTTCCCATGGTTCCTCTCCTATTATCATTGACTGAATGATTCTTTCTTCTGTAGAATGTACATGTGACCAATGATTTTAAGAGGTTCCATATTCCTTAGACCTATCTATCTAAACACTCGATGAGCGTTGATTTGGGTTTGCCCCCCAGGCTAAGAAAACTGATTGCTACAATATTTCTAAAATGGCGATGATCCATGCTATCAAAATGTTCAGGAATCTTCTGAATCTAGAAGATATCATATTATAGGTTCCCACCATGGCCACTTCTGCCATATTGTTTGGAGGCAGTAGGGCAAAAGTACCCATCAATGTAGGGTCTTTTAGTAGGCCTACTCTGATATTTTGAAGTGACTGAGAGCTTTTGTGGATCATTGGAATGCTTCCCGTAACTTGTGAACTATTGGGGAGAAAAGTTTGTTGGTCAATTATTGTAATCCCTCATTGAAAAGGAAATGCAATATTTCTAAAGTATGTCGACACAACAACATTCATAGCATAAATCCAGGGCCTTCCCAGTAGGATGTTGTAATCGAGGTTTCCATCAATAACTTCAACATCAATTTCTACTGTTTTTTCCCCCAGGTCGACTTGCAAGTTACTTAAAATCCTGTATGGAGTGTATGTTCGTCCATCAAATGCTTTTAATGTCGTTGATGATCGCGACAAGGGTGGTGAGCCTAAATTTTTCCAACAACTCATTGACATAATACATGTAGATGCCCCCTCATAAATAATTACTTGATGAACAATTTTGTTAAGGGCTTTCACTTGGATGAGGAAAGTGAGTTGAGCTGGTAACTGAGGTTCATATCCTTTATGATTAAAGGCCACAAGATTGGAATCCGCTGGGTCAATCCCACCTATTGTTGATAATAGAGCCTGCTTCTGGGAGGGGCAATTTTGCATTTCTTCAAGTGTCGACATAGCGGACGGCAATTGGACCAGGTCCTCTACTATATTATAATTTTGTGCCACTCTGGAACGAGGATTAAATGTTGATTGGTGTACTACTTCCTTTGGCGACTTTATCGTTAGCTCAGGAATGATGGGTGGCACAACTTCGGTCGAAGTTGTTGTCGAACTACTAGGTTGATCAGTAGCCTTATTTTTTGATAACTGTGGATTCCCGTAATCTTTATTCATTTTCGATATCAAAGAATCATTTTGCTGTTTCGAAATGGACAATATGAACACTTGGCATGGGGAAGCATTGTCACTAGCAACTAGATTGGTTCCTAGGTTTGGAAACGGATCAGTCAATAACGCTGAGGTTTTGGAATTCTTTAAGAGTTTCCCGAGCTCAGCTTTATGTCGACAGTCTTTTGTCCAATGATCCTCATCGCATATAAAGCATGGATGACTTGGTTTCCTTTCTCCAGAAGGGTTTGCAGAAGATTTTTTAGGAGACGACTCCTCCTGTTTCTTCATTTTCCATTTCTTTTTCTTCTTGCCTCCTGCTTGCTTCGGTTCATTGCCTTTGTCAGTCAACACGGCATTTACCTCCAAGGCGAGAATTTCTTCATTTGCATTTTGACTAGAAACCGTACGAGCTTTATTTGATGTAGCCTTTACAGTTTTAGTGCTAGTCGTACCTATCACACCATCACCAGCATGAGAGTCTTTGTTTGATTTAGGAGGAGGAGGAACGAAAAAATCTGGTCTAGGAGCATCAGGGATTTTGTCATAGAGCATGCCAGACTGATTATAGATCAAGTCTAGATATTGTGCACGAGCAATGACTTTCTCTTCAGTGACGACCCCTCCCTTTGCCACATCTTCTGTGATTGAAGGTAACAATGACTTAATAAACCATCCAGCTAACAGTTGATTGGGAACATATGTTTTTACCATTATATGATGATGTCACTACTCATGAATATGATTAGATATGTGAGTGGCCGTCGTTTGTTTGAAATTGGTAAGAAACTCGGTTCCTATTTCGTACCTTATTGTTAACCAAAAATGGGTTAAAAAGGTTGTGGCAAGGGCGCTGAAGTTATCGAATGAAGCTCTAGGCAATTCGATGTAGCATTTTGCTACTAGACCAGTTAATGTTCAATGAGAAAGGTGAAGCCTAACCGAATCACCATTGAGAGTGTTGGATGAACACCACAGATGAAAGCTCATCACATGATTCAACGGGTCGTCACCCGGATTTCCATTAAATTTAGGAATATCTGACAGACGTTTATGAGGAATCGTTGGCCACCAAGGGGCATAAGCAATTGGATTGTTTGTTAGCCAATTTAGATCTGGTAACTCTAAAGTCGCCAAGAAGGGCAACTGTTGATTTAGGTTTGGTGAAGCATACCCAGGATAAGATGGGATTGCCTGAGCAGTGGGTCTTTGCATACTAGCATAATGCATCTGATGCTGATAAGTTTGGTAAGGTTGATGGGCATAACCATTATGAAATGATTGATGTTGACCATTTTGAATATACGGCTGCCCATTACTTGCAAATATTTGTTGCTCAGATCCTTGGTAAACTTGTTGGAATTGCGGTTGTTGATATTGTACCAGCCATGGTTATGAAGCCATTTGATGTTGTCCAATACTGGCTATTTGACCAAGATGAGGGGTAATAGCACCCGTTTGAACATGGGTCACTCCAGTTAGGGAGCCACTAATCGGTGATTGTGGCTGTGTCATGGAGATAGGAGGTTGTTGTATTACGACCTGAGACACTTAAGGTTGGCATACAACAGGCAACGCTTGTACTTGCGACACTGTCATAATGGCCAGTGTAGTGGGGATATTCGACACAGGTAGGCTTTGTTGCATTAAGTATACAACTCTTGGTTGTTGAGGCAGTATTGGCATCCAACTGCTGCGTGTAATTCCAGCATGACTCGAATTCTATTGTGAACTCCCATATGATTGTTCTCTTAGAGGAAACAATGAAAGGGCATACTGCCCCCCATATGGAAAGAATATAGTGCTCAAAGGAATGATTAACCTTTGGGGACTGGACTACCCAAATCGATACTATTGTGAAGGATCAATTTGCTGAGACTCAACATAAGAGATTCCAGATCTTATTCTGGATAAACAAATGGGAACAGACCATACTGTCGAAACAGTTCTGGGATGGACTCCATCTAGCGGTTGAGAGCTAGTTGGGACAAATTGTACACCAATGAACATTGTTGGAGTAGCAGTAGGAGGTCATGCTACTGCTGTGTCAGATGACACAGTCCTCGATGTCAATGGTTGTTCAGACATATCTAGTCTATCCAAAAGATTTCCTAGCGATTCTATAGGAACTTGCGATGAAGGGAGACTAACTTATGATGCAGAAGGATATAGGGTGATCCCGGATCCAAAATGGAATGGAGTACTGGATGGAGGATCCTCCATAATCTCTTCTATAGTAATCAATCCAAGTGGGAGAGGTAGACCGTCAGGTCTGTAAAATATTTCTGGTGCCAAAGATGGTATAGACTATGTAGCGACAGTTGTTGTAGGGGTAACACCTTCCGAATTAGCTGTAGATGGAGCCGGTTAGGAATAGAAGCATTTACTATTACACTAGGATCAATTGTAATGTCCTCTTCTGGCTATGGAACTTCTTCTGTAAAGGTAGGGATACCAGAAATGGTTTGAGTAACTGGAGTCCCTGAGGATGTTGGAACACAAGTTCCAGGCAAACCAGGGGACTTTGATCTAGTTAAATGAGTTCACTTTGTCAGAAATAGTTTTGTTTCTGGAGTCAAAGACGATTAAATCGTTAATCTCCTTGAACAACGAGGTTTTGATTTACTTTATTCCACAATTGCGGATTACTCGATCAACTCAAAATAAAGGGGAAAAAATGATTCCGAATTTAATGAATTTTAGACGATTTAACACAACTTGCTTTTTCAATTTTTAAGAGTCGAGAAAAAGCTAAAGATGACTCTAGTCGCCTATGATTTTTAATGAGCCTAAAGTGACAAGTGCTCAAATGGACCTTTTCCTTTAAGGAGTCTGAAAAGGAACGAAAGAGACTACTCTGGAAATCTAGATAGAGGAATTACCAAACTGATTACAAAACTGTAGAATAATTTTTACAGTACGGTAGCCAATCTTTCCGAATGCTATGTTCAGTCCATTGGGATTGGTAGGGTGGTAGACATGGCTTCCTAAGGATAAAGGATATCGCCTATTGTGGTCTCCCGATCTATACTTGATAGTACATGCGATCACAAGTCTGTACTAGCACTTGTCATCTCAAAGAGGAGGAATCACCCAACCTACAATGAAAGGGATAGTTACCAGGCTTTACGACGCCGAAATACGTCTCTAGCCTAAACTTCTAAATGTTGTGCGTTAGGTTCCAAAGTCTTTTTATGTTCATTGAATTTATTTTACACTTGATCTTTCTTAAGAAGTTTTCCTTTCAGGTTCACCGCGTGATGTAGATATACAATTCCTAAAATGAAATCTAAGATGATAAATAATCATTTAATCTTCTTTTTGCAATGAAAATCCTAGCTACTAAGGAAAGAGAGGTGGGATTCTTTCAACATAGAGTAGAGAGCACACACTAGATGCACTGTCCTAAATCAAAATCAACAAGCAATCTAAATGCAAATGCACATGCATGTATTTGTTTTCGCTTTCTTAATGTGTAAATGAAAAAAAGAATGCTAAGTACAAACCTGAATCATTTCAAGCGACAGTACTAATGATTTTCTCTTCAAAAGACGAAAGGAAGATAATGATGACACTTTGTGATTTTGAATTGAAAACTGCTTTCGACACTTGAAAAACTATTAATTCAAATCAAATACAAGAGTAACAGTGTAATCGACCATCAAGAATAGTAGGATTCTCTTCTTTGACTGAAAATGACACTTGCGACACTTCCAAATCAAAAGATGACAATTTGATTACACTGCTTCTTTGTAAAGGAGAACTGTAAATGGTGACCAATACATAAAAACGTTTACAGTTCTTTGTACAAAGGAGGCTGAATCATGCAAAGGAAGGGAGTTTCCACAGTGGTATACTAATCACATACAGCAAAACTCCTCAATAAAACTGAAGAGAGTGAACAAAAAACCAAAATCTGGAAGCAGAAGAAGTCTTATCTGATCATTGCACCTGTAACACACGGAAAGAGTGATGCATCCCACTTACTGCACATGGGAGGTGCGATGCGTCCAAATTCCCAAGAGGAGAAGATGCGATGGTCTAGGGATGAGACTTCAACTTGGTTCTTGGTCACAGTTTGCAGCTCAGTTTAGGGATTTAGGCCGAACTAATGATAGTCAGTAAATACAAATCACAGGGGTTGATATAATGAGGCTATTTGAGCCACCACCAGGGCAATTAGGATGTTTGCAAATAAATTGTTAAGTTTATAAAAAAACCCAGAGATAGACTGAAGCAGCATTGATCTACTTTGTACTTGCATAGCAAATGCAGTTCGAAGGCTAGTCGGCTTGACTTCAAGCTCCATCTGTCGTTTATAAAGTAAACAAATATAGACAAGTAAACAAGCTATTCGCTCCCTAGTGCAGTCACCATTTTGTTATTGGGAAATCTAGTGTCTATGCATAGCTGCTCGTCCCATTAAGACGGGTAGCTATCTTAGAAAAAAACAGATTAAAGGTACTTTCATTTTCCTTTATGAGAAGTAGATAGGAGAGGAGAAAAGAATACCAACCTCAATCTTTCACTTGGTTCCTTGCTTGTTCCTTCTCCCCTCTAACGGATCCTTCCGCTCCTCCCTTGATTACTCTACTTCAAAGAGTACCTGTAAATTCAAAGCAGCATAATACCTTTAAAGTAGAAAGATCTACAATCGTAAACAATATAGGACCAAATATATATTGACCACACAAACTAATATATCATCAAACATACAAGAATGTGGAGGAAAACTTGAGTAGCTTTATTGATATAAAGATTAGAAGAGGGGATTACAACCCATTGATCTGACCCAACGTCATCCTCCCAGCATGAAAGCCCTTCTTCACCTCATGAAAAGCTTAGATCACCGAACACTGTGATGTTCCACCAGGAAACCAACAACACTTCCTTACAAGATACAAGATTCCGGCCTCTGGATCTCTGGGATGAGGGATCCATATATAGATGATTGTAGGGGGTTGAGTCAACTTCTGTGATTTTGATTAGTGTCCTCTCTCTGATAGTCCTTGATTCCACTTGGAGGTTCATGATCTCTTACTCATCCTTGGGTGAATTCAGAGAGGTAAGTGTCACAGGAGAAGTTTCTGGAAGATTCCATGATCATCCACCTTCCAAACTGTCTTTGCCATTTGTCTACTCTCACCCATCACACCCTACAAAAGGGGTTTTCAGTATGCATCGCACTTTTGCATGTGGCAGGTGAGATGCATCGCACCCTTTGCATTGAGCAGTCTGTATGGTCTAGTTTTGACCATTTCTGAGTAGTTTTCTGTGGAGAAATTCTGGGAGATGATGTAATCAACTAACCTTGTTCTTTTAGGGTATGAAACAACACTTTTAGGGACTCAGAAGCCCTTGGTTTATGGACATATATGATTGGGGTTGCAGTGCCCAAATATGTCTATAACACATAGCAACAGCCATATTTTGATACCAGACTTCTAATCGGAATATCCAAAATAGGGAACCATTCAACTATGAGAACTTTAAGCTAGCTACTAACCACTTGGGTATCTATGGTGACCTCATTTTGAGAGAAGGACCCTCTTGGTTAGGCTATAGGTTCTAAAGTCCAGTCATTTGGCACCCTGCACTAGGATATCAAGCCTTATATGAAACCTTTGAAGGTCAAACAAGACATCTTTTTGAACACCTAGCTAGGCATCATGGTTGTAGACCACCTCATGAGATCCCTTCTCCAAGCTATTCCCTAACTGCCTTGCATGTTAATTACAATGTTTTCATGAGGGTATGAAAAAGGGTAAGCAAGGGGGTGTGTTGAGCATTAGAGAAGGTATGTAATTACTACTTATTTCATTTTCTTTTCCTTAAATTCATAACTTCTTTGCATTATAAAATAGGCATATGGTGAAAGATTATGATAAATTTTAGAAGATTTGTGAGCAACATAAAATGACTAATAATTACATTTTCCTATGCAGAAAAAGACGAAAATGGAAAATCGCCACTCCAAAGGAAAAGACAAGACAAAATCAACTACTGTCCCTTTGATAGGGAATTGCATCCAAATGAGGCAATCCAGATTGGAGCGTATAAGCCAAGAAAAGTAAGAGGAGATACCAAATCGGCGCAAGAGAACAAAGAGATAACTAAGAAATAATGATCTGGCAAATCCCTCAGGATCGTTTGATCCTGAGGGTTCACGACCTTCAGATTATCTATATCGTTGATATTTCCACTTGGCTACTATAAGAAGGGACAACATTGCTAGCCCAAGAGGCAGACTATTATTGTTTTTACAAAAGTCACTATTGTAACTTAAACTTTGATCATCGACTCTCTTTAAAAGAGTGATTACTGTAACTCTGTTTTGATGCTTAATATATAAACTTTGTTGTTGTTCCATCTTTAATTCTGGAGTAATCACAGCGGTGCATCCCCGGAGGGTAAGGGCCCGACCCTGGTGGACCACTTTCTTCTTGTACCATTAGTTTCGGATTCCAAGTCGTGTGTGGTTTGATTTCTCTTATTCGCTTTGTTCAGTAATTTGTTGTGAACTCATTATTATTCCATATATTAGCTCTGTTATATATCACTCCTATTTGCATAGTAAGGTTATTCTCTGCAACTAGAATGATATGTTGTTCATTCTCAATTTATATTGCATCGTTGTTCCTTTAACAAATTGACATTATTGTATAACATTATTGTTCCTTGCAGATTACCGTTACTGCTTATTTACAGAGTAACAGTGTTGTGTATTCATAAATCAATACTATTGTGTATTTATCGATGGTTTACTTCCAAATGTGATTGCTGTTCATTTGGGATTGTTGTTCCATTGTGATCGCAATTGTTATTTCTTCATAACCGTGATTAATAATTGTTCTGTTAAAACTCATATTACTATTTCCTTTAATATAGAAGTGTTGTATGCAATATTTGATTTGGTTTGCTGAGCATTTACATTTGATTCAGGTTGCTATTCAATATTTCATAATTTCCTTTAGTTTGCTATCCCATTTCCATTTGTTGTTCAAATCATTTCTGAAGTAAATATTGTTGCTGGATTCCTGTAGATTACAATTACTGCTTCAATCATTTCGGTAGATTAATGCTTTGATGTTCAATCTTGTTAAATAGATTAGTTGTTGTTCCTTTTCCTATTATTTGAATGATCATCACTTTGGTGTGCACATAATGATCTAAAATTGTAGTAAACATTGACATTTGTTGTCCAGTTCCCAGGTTGATGATCTTTTCCTTAACTACTTTTCAATTACATCCATTTACAGAGGGAAGAGTTATTATTACTGTACCCTTGACTGATCAAGTACTATAGTTCTTTAAATGAACGAATTAGTTACAAGTATTTCCAGTTCTTGCCATTACCTTTAGAATTTTGTTTCCAGTATTTAGTTACTCTTGCAAAAGCACTATACTACTAGCATTACTTTGACGAATGACTGCCTTAGACTGAGTACACTCTTTGAGATAACAAATTGAACCTAGATTGATAATTAATGTAGGGTAGATAGAGGTTAAAAATACCCTTTTTACTGCTCAACAACAGGGAGGTTATGTTAGACTTTATGCTTATGTGGTAGATTTTTGGAACACTATGATCCGGATTATCCACTTTATTATGTTCATTATGTTAAAATTTTGAACCCAAAAGGGGGTCCATCATCAGGACAGAAAATGAATGATAGATTATGAATGATAGATTGAGAGAATAATCTTCCGACCAGAACATATATATGAAAAAATAAAGTAAATGATCTTATTGTCTCTACACTGTTTTAGAAATTGCAGGTCGACAGTCTTTCTTTCAATCTTTATCCTTCAAATTTCGAGAAACGAGAGCTCATTCCATATATCCCCTATGTACAGGGAAGTCATTTCAGACTTTAAGCTTCTCTTGTGGTTTTCGGAATAGTGTGATCTAGATTATCCATAGTACTATGTTCATTATGTCGACATTTCGAACCCCAAAGGGGGTCCATGATCAAGATAGAAAATGAATGATAGATTATGAATGATAGGTTGAGAGAAGAATCTTCTGACTAGAATAGATAAATAAAAACCTAAAGTAAATGATCTTATTGTCTCTACATTGTTTTAGAAATTGCAGGTTGGCAGTCCTTCTTTCAATATTTATCCTTGAAATTACGAGAAAATAGATCTCATTCCGTGTATCCACTCTGTACGGGGAAGTTATGTTAGACTTTAAGCTTTTATGGTATTTTTTTGGAATAGTATGATCCAGATTATCCATAGTTCTATGTTCATTATGTAAACATTTCGAACCCCAAAGGGGGTCCATCATCAGGACAAAAAATGAATGATAGATTATGAAGGATAGATTCAGAGATGAATCTTTCGACCAGAACAGATAAATAAAAACCTAAAGTAAATGATTTTATTGTCTCTACATTGTTTTAGAAATTGCATGTCAAAAATCCTTCTTTCAATCTTTATCCTTGAAATTTCGAGAAAGTAGATCTCATTCCATGTATGCCCTCTGTATAGGGAAGTTATGTTAAACTTTAAGATTTTGTGGTATTTTTTTGGAACAATATGAATGAGATTATCCACAATACTATGTTCATTATCAAGAAAAATTGTAAGCTTAAGACCTACTTGATACATACCCAATATTAATGCACTTATAAGCTTAAGACTTACCTGATCTATACCCAATATTAATGAAATTTTTAGTTACTAGAAATAAGAAACATGTAAGCTTTGCATTTCCCTCAGAACACCACAAAAGCTAGCTCCCAAAATTGAATCAAACTCCTCATAGTTTATTAATAATGTCACATTATCTTTGTCTCTCACAAACGCCACACAAGCAAAACCCTAAATCTTAAATCAAGCATTCTTTCTCATATAACTAGTAATAAAAGTCATTTGAGACCTACCTGATATATACCCAACATTAATGCAATTTTTAATTAGTCGAAATAAGAAAACATGTAAGCTTTTAATTTTCATCAAAGCACAAGGAAAAATAGATCATACACTTTCAAAAGCCAAGAATTTAAATTTCCTATAGTTTCACCTAAATGTTGAAAGCCAAGTTTCTCCCCAACTATTTTATATAGAACATTTGTTGAAATTTAGTAGTAATTAGAAAATGATCCACCCACTTTGGATGTCGTAATTGATCAACGGACTAATAGTACATGTGATGAAGACGTATTGTGATGGATGGAGATGTGTGGAAGAAGTGTGCAAAGGAAAGATTGTGTAGAAAGGTGTGGATGTGTGAGGAAGGGGAACATGTGGAAGGCAATATATTGTGCAAGAGTAGGATGTGCTAAGGGAATTTTGTGCAGTGATCCTCAAACATAAACTAAAAGAATGAAAGGCATTAAAAAATTATCTAAATGTAACTATTGCTTTAAAAGCATATTTTTAATATAATTTTTTGAATAAAGATAACATACCATAAACATATAGAAAACAACACTTAAAGGTGGATAATTTAGGGGAGGGTCAATATTTTCCTCTTTTTTATACTATCTTCAAGTAAAAAAATGATTGTTTTAATTTTACAAAGAGAAAAAAACATATTTTAAATATGATTACCAAAAATCTATTCTAGTTGTCATTATTAAATTCTACCTAAATTAATATAAAAAATAAAATTATTAATAACAAAATAATAATTCTTTTGAAATAGCATAAACATTCTTACTAAGATATATATATATATATATATATATATATATATATATATATATTATATATATATATATATATGAAAGATTTAAGATAATAAAACATGATTTAAAGGGTTTTTTGGCTTGTAATGTGATACTTCAAATAAAATACACAATGATGAATGGAATCGAAGGGAACATGGTTATGGAAAGTGTTATCAAGTTTGGTTAATATTATGAATTTCAAAGAATTTGGCTAAAGTCATGAGTAGAATAAGCTATACTTGAAACACAATCAATATATTTTCCAAGTTTAATAAAGGAAAAACACAATAAATGTATTAAATCCCAAGGATTCTCACTTGGATGAGGAGGAAGAACTAAAAAAAAATGAAAAATAAGGATCTTGCTAAACAAAAATGCCATATACCTAGGATTACCTCTGAAACTCCATGGGGGATGAATATAACACTTTATTGTGATGCCTGACATTCACTATTACAAGCAATTTTGAACAACTCGGAAATAAACTCTCACAAATTTGTTATATTCTTAAACAGCTCAATTGGTGCTAGTTATTTAAAAAATTATAGGTCTCCATCTAAATTAAATTGTTTAATAAAAAAATCATAATGATATGTAATTCTTAAATATAAAAATTGAATTGAAGTTAGTGTAGAAATTATGATGTAGATTCGAAACTACTAATGGAATTTACAAAATAACAAGACTCGAAGCTACTCTACTAATCTACAAAATTCAATTCACAATCTAGAACACAGATCATAGACATGCAAAAGGGAAAATCACACATGCAAAGAAATTAGAAGAAACCAACTGCTCAAAACCCCTTCCTATCTGTATTGTATTAATCAAAGAATAATGATGAATAGATATGATTTCTCAAGCCTAAGCACAACCTGCAATTGTATAGCCTATTTTCAAGCCATCCAAGCTCCTATTTTCTTACATTGTTCCTTCAAGAAATTATCCCCTATTTTTTAGGAAATTCCCTCAATTGGATATATATCTATTACAACAAAGCATTATAATTTCTTTTGCGGTCTTCATTTCTTCTATGGCCTTTGTTTCCCTTCTGTGGCCTTTGTTTCTTATGTGGCCTTTCTACAGTGTTTGAAAAGAATCATATTTTTATGATTTGTTTTGTTTTATATTTCTTCTGCGGCTTTTCTGCAGTGTTTGGTTTCTGATCTTTGGGCACTCAGGACTAAAGTTGTTCAGCAAAAGACTGCGGCTTATGTCCCCAAAGTGCACAAGTGAATGCCAAATCCATATCACATACTATTCCCTATTGATGAATGCTAATCGTGTTTGATTTCTCATTAATCTTCTACGACCTAATCTTCTGCAGCCTTTTGCGGCCTCCATTAATCTTTTGCAGCCTTGAAAGGTAGAATACTGTTGACGAATGCTAATCATGTTTGATTTCTGATCTTCAGGCACTTGGGAGTAAAGTTGTTCATGGAAAGAGGGTGGCTCAGGTCCCCAGTGTGCACAAGCAAATGCCAAACCCCTACCGGATCCATATCGCATATTGTTCCCTATTGATGAATGTTAACCGTGTTTGATTTCTGATCTTCAGGCACTCGGGAGAAAAGTTGTTCAGGGAAAGAGGGAAGCTTAGGTCCCTAGAGTGGACAAGCGAATACGAAAACCTACCGGATCTGGATCGCATACTGCTCCCTGTTGATGAATGCTAATCGTGTTTGATTTCTCATTAATCTTTTGTGGCCTAATGTTTTGTGGCCTTCTACGGCCTTCGTTTCTTCGGAAACATTTTATACTCAATAGGAGAAAATTCTCCAAATGGCTCTCAGTTGTTGGAAATAATACTAAGAGGGGGGGTGAATCAGTATTACCAAGTCAGATACTTTTTCATTTTCATACTCAGATTCATATACGCTACTTCAGTTAAGGATATCCGTGTATATACACGATTGTGTTAAAAGAAACTAGCATACATCCAGTAACCTTTATGATTTAGTTAGTTTATCTTCAGTGAATGTATCAGAACATTATTAACCATATTAACAGTAAACAGGAGCAGTATAACAGAACATATCATAAGCTACACACATGAACACCATGATATAAGGTGGAAACCCAATGTGGGTGAAAAGCACCTGATGCAATTTGTTTCTATCTTCTTTCAATAAGAAACTTCTTTTACAATGTACTGGTGCAGTCTTTTACCAGTACGCAGGCTGCAACCTGCAGAGGGCTACAACCCTCTCTCGTTCTCCAGCTTCTCCTCGAAGGGAGCTACAACCCCATTAGCTCTTGTACTAGTTGAGATACTAGTACACAGGCTACTACCTGCAGAAGGCTACAACCTTCTCTTTCTTCCAGGGACCACGTTTCATAAATTTTCAGACTGGATCCATAAATACACAACAATCATCACTGCAATACTATCATCAATTATACCTGCATCATCAATCTCTGAATCACCCAATACTTAATCACTGAAACCCTATCAACAACCATAGTTACCAAAACACATACCAGAGCCCAGAACTCTGCCACAACCACAAGAATCAATAACAACCAGAAAAATCAAATGTCATAATGCATACGCTACTTGATTGTGTCAAGCACGCGTGCATAGGTGTCTTTACCAAAGAGAACCCACGTACAGATATACGCTAGCTGACTGTGTCAAGCACGTATGTATACGCGTCTTTACTAGAGAGAACCCGCGTACATATCTATAGATAATTGCTTAAAACTTCACTGTTATCAACTTGATTCAGATCAAGCCAAGCATCACAAACTCATAACAATCATGCTCAAACTTCACCCTTTAACAAACATTCATTTCACCCCAGCTTTGGCCTAATGATCTTCTCCTTATATAGGTTTAGGTTTTTCTCAATACCATGGTCCAAAACCATGTTGAACCAATACCTTGGACCCAATACCTGGGGTCGTCACTTCAGACCGAATACCATGGACCAAATACCATGGACCAAAACCATGGTTTCCAACATGCACGCACCTTTACTTCTATGAACCCGTGTGTACATGCCTATTGTTCCACTAACCTGCGTGTATACGCGCTGCCATCAAGGTTAACATGCGTATATCTCGTACGCGCCTTTTTCTCAAGTAACCCGTGTATATACGCACTTTCATCACGGTCAACCTGCGTATATCTCTCTCTTTACCTGCTGCACTATGATCTTTCCTCTGAGTGAGTTGCCATCACCTGTATCATGCCTCTGAGTGAGTTGCCATCAAGGACAACACCTGTACCATAATGCCAACAATCTCCCCCTTTGGACTTCATTGCAACAACCACAACAAGTCACTCTCCCCCTTTGACATCAAGGGCAAAGGGCGCACCAAGATGTTCTCTTCTTCGGTATACCCTCTTCTATCCATACTCCCCCTGAGTACGTGCTGAAATCTGTAATTGAGCTCCCCCTTTGTATATGCCAAGATGTAGCATTCTGTCCATGCTCCCCCTAAGCACATGCAAGGTCTTTATAACAAAGCCCAACAATCTATTCAAGACCATGATAGCCATTAGCAACTATCATACACTATATATGGTCTGTACCAAAAGCATTAGCATCCTGCAACCTGCAACACCATTCTTTTGACCAACCAACAAAAATATCATTTAACCATATAAGCATCATTATCAAAGACTTCTCATCAAAATGCCAACAATGAATTATTTAAGTATAGCTCCCCTTGAGTCTGTGCCAACCATAGTGTACCATGACCGAACCATTTCCTGAGATTGATATGTTGCTCTTTTCTTCCGTATACGCGACTTGGCAGCCTTTATCTCGCGTATATACGCTACTTGTCTTTATTATATCAGCGTATGCAAGATGGAATACTGAAGGTCTTCACTTTCAGTTTCCTCTGTGTCTGTTATGTCAACTAACCAAGTTATGTCACACCTTTCAGTCTCTAATTCTGTCTTCTTCAATTCCTGGAATTGTGATGATGTATAGTCTTCTTTCTTTGGATTTTGAATTTTGTTTCTGCATTCCCTTGCTTTATGTCCAAACTTGTTACATGCATAACATATTACATGTTTCATATTCCTTCTATAGCAATCAATTGCTTTGTGACCATACATATTGCAAGCATAACAATATCCTCTGAAATATCTAGAATGTGATGATCTTGTGTGATGGTCTTGAACCATTCTACTTCTGCATCTAGCTGCAACATGTCCAAGATTATGACATACATAACATTCAACATTATTCAATGGAGGAAGTAATCATCTATCACTTTCATAGTTGGGACTAAAAGATTTTCTTTGAGCAATTTATTTCCTTGGCTGTTCCTTGTTGGACATTTCAGATTTCTTATTAGAGTTCCTTGCCTCACCTTGTGAACTAGATTCACCTTCAACAGATTCATAAAAGCCAAGACCAGTTTTGATAGTAGGGGATCTTTGACTACCAAGAATGTCATCCAAAATCTTAGTACTATCATGAAATCATAACAATTTATCCTTTTCTTCTAATTTACCTTTTAAGATATTTGCCTCAACCTGATGTTGTACTTCCTTTTCCAGATACTGCTTCCTTATGTTTTCTTCAACTTTTCTTCCTTCTTCCACTTGTTGCCTTAATTCGATCACTTCATGTTCTTGTTCTTCAAGAGCTTTTCTATTCTGCTTCTTTGATTTTTCAAGATCTTCTTTTAGAGAGAGGATCTTCGATTCAAGTCTCTGGATTATTATGCTTTGATCTTTTACTACATCCTGCAATTGCTCCCTTACTCTGGTTACTGTCTCCAATTGTTTGTTTAATCTGGTAACTTCTTTTTATATGCCATGAGACTTTTAATGTCTTCACTACTGTTGAATGAGTCATTACTTTTAACATGGGTATAATATCTTCTATTACCTTTTTCAGGTATCATTCCTTTGTTATGACGACATCTAGCAGCGTAGTGACCAACTCTACCACATGAAAAGAATTTGAAAAGTAGCTTACCTTTGAACCTTCCAAATCCTCGTTCAAGATTCTTGAAAAAATTTAATTGTTCCTCCCCTTCTGAAATGTATCTTGATCCATTCGTTGATACTTCGAAAGCAACTTCTCTCATATCTGATAGTCCTCCTATTCTCATCTCAAAATCAGTTAAGATTCTTTGAAGCTATGACATAGTGATTTTCTCCAGATTCTCCTTTTCTTCTATGGCAGACACTTTGGAATCAAATTTAGCAGATAGGGATCTTAAAAAAATTTCAACTAAGACAACTTCCTTAAATTATTCACCCAGATTCCTCATACAATTGAAAATCTCATCTATATGCAGAAAATAATTATCTATGCTTTCATTGCTATGCATCTTAAGATTTTCATACCGTATTCTGAGAGTTTGAAGCTTTGCTCGTTTTAGCTGTTCATCTCCTTCGTAGCTTAGAATGATTTTGTCCCATATTTCCTTGGCTGATCTGAAATGCATGACCTTCATGAATTCGGATTGTGACAAACTTCCCAATAAGACAGTAATAGCTTTGGCATTGAGTTCATATTTCTTTCTCTCTGTTGCATCTGTAGGAATTGTTGATGGATATGTGTATCTTCTTTCCACGATTCCCCATACATCTATTCCAAGCGATTGAAAATATGTTGTGGTTCTTATCTTCCAGTGGGTAAAGTTGCTCCCGTCAAAGATTGGTGGTCTGATGGATGCCTCTCTTTCTTGATTAGACATTCTGATGGATCTTTCCTTCAAGTGATCAAGCTTCTTCTGAAGAACCTGCTTTAATACCAATTATTGGAAATAATACTGAGAAGGGGGGGGGGGGGTGAATCCGTATTAGCAAGTCAGATACTTTTTCATTTTCATACACAGATTCATATACACTACTTCAGTTAACGATATCCTCGTATATACGCGACTGTGTTAAAAGTAACTAGCATACATCCAGTAACCTTTATGATTTAGTTAGTTTATCTTCAGTGAATGCATCAAAACATTATTAACCATATTAACAGTAAACAGGAGTAGTATAACAGAACAAATCATAAGCCACACACATGAACACCATGATATAAGGTGGAAACCCAATGTGGGTGAAAAGCACCTGCTGCAATTTGTTTCTATCTTCTTTTAATAAGAAACTTCTTTTACAATGTACTGGTGTAGTCCTTTACCAGTACGCAGGCTGCAACCTGTAGAGGGCTACAACCCTCTCTCGTTCTCCAACTTCTCCTGGAAGGGAGCTACAACCCCCTTAGCTCTTGTACTAGTTGAGATACTAGTACGCTAGCTACTACCTGCAGAAGGCTACAACCTTCTCTTTCTTCCAGGGACCACGTTTCATAAATTTTTCAGACTGGATCCATAAATACACAACAATCATCACTGCAATACTATCATCAATTATACTTGCATCATCAATCTCTGAATCACCCAATACTTAATCACTGAAACCCTATCAACAACCATAGTTACCAAAACACATACGAGAGCCAGAACTCTGTCACAACCACAGGAATCAATAACAACTAGAAACATCAAATATCATAATGCATACGCTACTTGACTATGTCAAACACGCGTGCATACACGTCTTTACCAAAGAGAACCCGCGTAAAGATATACGCTACTTGACTGTGTCAAACACGCGTGTATACACCCCTTTACTAGAGAGAACCCACGTGTTAGCTTCCTGCTCATAGCAGGTATTCATTTTTAATGATTGACAGTGGAAGTGCCAAAAATTTCCATCCTTTTCATGCTGCAAAGTTCCATTTTTGAAGAATTTTCAGTTAAAGGGAGGTCCAAACAGCTTAATCTTGGCAGATTCTTAGATAGGTAGAGAATAAGGGTGCTCAACAGCCTAACCTGAGCCCCTGGATGAAATAAGTATAGCTGTAGATAGGAGGGCAGTAGAAAAGAAAAAAGTTGTAAAGTTGGGTTTGCTAATTCAAGTGCACCCAAACCAAAGGAAGAAAAGATGTTAGGTGTATTAGGCTGGGTAGGTAGTTTGAGGTTGCAGAAGCAGATCAGTAATCACTTGTGGTCTTGTCAAGAAGGACTCATCTCATTTATGGCATTGGCACCATGGTAGTTGTTTGGTGGTACAGCAAGGATGCATGACTAACTCCCCCTTCTTCTTATTTCCCAAATCATTTACTAACATCCCCTTGAGGACCTTGGGATCTGCCCAACAAGCCCTATGTTCAGCTCATTTGTGTGGAATGTCAAGTTAAGTTTTGACTTTCCTCAATGAAAAGAAGCCACATTTCTTGTGTAAAATTTATCTTTACACAATCCATCATTTCCCTTACATTTTCACTCCACCAAGTCATACTAACTCCTAACTTTATTATTTAGCTCCCTATCTATGTCCCATCCCCCTACTAAAACTATGTTAAACAACTCCCATATATACTTATCCCCTCCCCATGGTTGAAAAATAACCATAAAGTATCCCTTGGGAATTACTAAGTTTGCCTGAAATTTAGTAAGAACCCTCCTTTGTATTAAAAATCCATCTTTCAATGCCTTTGGACTCCTTCCATGGCATAAAAACCTCCCTCCAATCTCATGTTTTCCCCTTTTTTCCCTTCGTAAAGAACCCATTTTTCTAAAGTTCCCCCCCACCCCCCGCCGAATTAAATAATCCATAAAACGGCAGGTGGGCCCTGTCCCTAAACCTTCCGCAATCTTACCTGTCCCGCCGGCCGTCCGATTGCCCACGCACTGAGATCTACGGTGGGCAGGTCTTTTCCTGCCCCGATGTGCCGAGGGTTAGCATTCAGGAGATGGGCGGTTTTCCCATCATACTCCCGCCATGCATCACCCTCCCGGCTGTGGCGGAGCGCCGTCCTCCGAAACCGCTTCTGCCCAAAAGCGGTGCGCCCGAAACCGCATACCACTTCCCCCTGTGTGACGTAAGCACCACGTCACTGCATTGCTCCCCCCTACATGACGTAAGCACCACATCACTCTGTTGCGTCGCCCTGCCACGTCACCCTGCTGACGTCATCATCCGTACTGGGTCCCACTGCTGACGTCATGTTGACATCACCCGTCGTACTGCTGACGTCACCTATCGTACCGCTGACGTCATCCACCGAAAGGAAAGCGCGCAAAGTCGAAATTGATGCTTAGGAGGCTCGGAATAAAAAATTGAGGTAGTTTTTGATGCGCGATTAGTGCTAATCGCGGATCGCTAAGGGAAATAGGCCAAAATGGAAAACCTTAATTTTCAATAGTTATTTTTGCCTCGAAAGGGCAGAAAAGGGGCAATTTGACAGTTTTAAGCATATCAGAGAAAAGAAGAAGCCCAAATTCAATTAAAGAGTATCAGTGAAGCGACAAAGAGTATCAGGTTGACCATAAGAAAGCGGTGAAGCCACTTAAGGCTCTCAGAACACAGTTAATGCACAGTAAATCCACTCAAGAGTAGTGGAACAGAGACCAATGCACAATTATGATGAATGGCCAGCGCATAACAGCAAAAGACACATAGCCTCATTTTTGAAGCAGCTTCCCCCAGCGCAGCATTAGATAGATATTTTTCATTACTTGCAAAAGAAGTTAAGTTAACTGCATTTAATTCCTGAGATCTTCTAGCAAATATTTTTGTAGATATTTTTCCTATAAATACAGTCCTGAACAATGTACTAGTGGTTGGCTGGTTGTTTGGTTGATCTCTCGTTTGAGAGTTGCACTGTAAAGATTAAGAACTTCTGTAATCAAATAATGCTAGAATGCTTGCATCTGAACTGGCTGGTTGTGCTTTTAATGGCTGAAGAACTTGATACAGAATTCTCGTACTTGCTCACGGTTCAATAAGTCTTTCCTCCCTCTGTTTATCAGTTTATATGTAGTTGTATCATCTATAATATCATAGTCTAAGTTGCCGGAAAAAAGAATATATCAGCACTGGCATTCATGCCCTCTATGCTCAATTCGAATTAGTGATGAATATGCATTTGTAATTGTGCATGTTTAAGCTATTTCCTTCATTATATGAATGTTGTCTGGGAATTCTTCATTGCCCTATTCAACTTTCATCCACTTACCCTCTTTGGCTCAATGAGAGATCCTTAATTGCCTCTCATTCCCTAACCTCCATTTCATCCTTGTTCCAGCATAAATCATTGTGCCATGAGTAGCTATCCTGCTCCATATTCCCCTCTTCTACCAAAGAAAACACATCCTTCAGTTCACATTCATTGACTCCATGCCCAATGGTTTGAACTTCTTACACTTTGCATGCCAACTCTGCTTGAACAAATCAACCATCCCATCAATCAAAACTCAAAACCCATGTGCATCATATCTAGCCTAAAATCATTCCTTAAACAAAGCTAAATCCTAAAGAGAGAGCCCTCTCTGACTGCTGGTAGGCTAGGACCTCCAGTCCAAAGCATGGTTTGTGGTTACCTCGGTCGTATTCCCTTAGGAGTCAAAGGGAACAACCTGAGTGATAACATAATGGCGACTCCACTGGGAAAAAATCGTCTGTTCATTACTGTAAATCCCCATTTTGATTAGTTTGCCTTTCGAATAAGTCCTAAACTTGTTTTGAAAAATCACAAAAAATCAAAAAATCTCAAAAAATCAAAAAATATTTTGCTTCTTATTACATATTAAGTCCCAATTTGTGTGGTGGATAGAGATCAGGCCATTCAAAGTTAATTTACTTATCCACTTGGCGACTCTACATAAATCCTCATAATAAAGACTCCACTGGAGAAACAAACCCAAGAGAAATATATGAGCAGATCAAGCTTTTGACCTCGATTACCATCCAAGAGGTCATGTTCTTTCTCTTCCATAAAATTTTGTTGTATATATTGTAATTTAAAAATGATTTTAAATTAGATTTTCATGATTTTCCTTTTGAAAATGTTGTTGAAAAGCCTCCTTGCACATTAGAACAACAACCTTCAAATGTTGCTGAAAATCATCATACAGCCAAGGAGGAAACAAAAGTCAAAGCCAATCATTCTATCCTTGTTCATGTTGAGCCCATTCAGCCAATTCATGTACATAATCCCGTGCCTCGTAAAGTTCCTGATAGATATAAGCCTCTTGTTTTGCCTCCCGTGCTTAATCCTCTGCCCAAGAATCATCCTAAGTATCTCCCAAGATTTGATGGAGAGAATGGTATCACTGCCCAAAAGCATATCCAAGCCTTTGAAGACTATCTTAATATATTTGAAGTGGAGGATGAGGATGTTAGTATCAGGCTGTTTTCCCTTTCTTTGCAAAGCGAAGTTAGGACTTGGTTTAAAGCATTGCCTGAGGCTAGCATTTCTAATCTTCAGCAGTTTTCCAAACTCTTCCTTGATAGATGGATGATCAAGCTTAATTTCCTCTTGCTCATTGAAGAATATAATGAGTTAAAAAGAAGTCCAAATGAATCTGTTTAGCAATTTCATGATCGATTCAATCAAGTTTATCATTCTTTGCCTTTGAATATTAGACGTCCCCCTGATTTAGCTCTAGTGCATTATCCAAGAGCTTTTGACCCAGAAATAGAATTCCATTTAAGAGAAAGGAGCCCGTCCACTATGAAACAAATGCAGGACATGGCAGTGGACATAGAGGCAAATCTGAAAATTAGGGAGGAAAAGCGCAAAGCAGAGCAACAAGAAAAACTTCATGGTCTGTTACAAAGGTTAGAGGAAATCATCACAATGAAAGTGGAATGTTTAGAGCACCAGAACACATCTGTTTTGCAAGAGGAAAGTAATGACATTCATGAACAAACCTACCACAAAACAGATGACATATTCGTACATCCATACATGATGGAGCAATCTCTTGATATACTATATGAACATAACATCTTCTCTTCTTTCAACTGCTTTCCAAAATACGATGAGTATGATGATGATGATGAGCCTAATGACCAAATCAGCCTTGCAGAGGAGTCAGAGCCTATTTGGGCAGAAAGCACAGTTCAGGATTAGCAACCTAAAATAAATGATCAACATGCCTATCTTAGCTGTGAAGTAAAGGAGGAAAGCGCAGAAAAATTTGATCTCAACGAAGGAACTTTAACCTTATGTGTTGATTCTTTTAAATTTATTAAGGAGAACTATCATGCAGTTAATAATCAAATATCAACAAGTGTTGATATTGATCACCTGGAGGAAGCCCAAATCAGTGTTCAAAATAAATTACCTCTAGTTTTGAAGCCCCAAGGAGCCATTGAATATCAAATCGAGGAAGATTCTAAGGCGGTTGTTCATGACGAAGTGATCCAAGTGGATCCCCTACCTCTTTGTGTTCAGCCATCCGAGTTTTCCAAAAAAGAGGAGGAGCAGCCTGAGCAGATCAATCAAGGGTCAGATGAGCCTGCTTGTAACACATTACAAATATCAGTTTAGGTTTTATATGATTCATGTGCTGACAGGGTGTATGATGAAGTAAAGGAGTGCTCTTCTCCATTAGCAGGTTGTGTGCCTCAATATCAAAATGTTGATGATCTCCCTATTCCAAGACATGATAGTGATCCCAAACTTTTGTACAGTTCTTTAATTCAGCCCAGCAATAATGTATATATGTTGCAGGACCCTTTTGTACAGTTTCTTGTTTCAACAAAGAAGGTTAGCAGTTTTCTGATCTTCTCAAAGATTAACAAAGCCATATTAGATTTCAAGATCTCAGTTTTTCTCGCCAGCAAGCACAAGCAGCAAAGCTCGTTCATGCTTATAATACTTAAGTGGCTGCATTGGTTATTTCATTTCACCTAACAAAAAGGTAAGTGCTGGTTAGAGTAGGTAGGTAGGATTTCAATTTTCTGTTTGGATAGCAAGCTTGCTGCAGTTGAAGCCCGAAGTGAAGGCCATAAGTTCTTCAAGTCTGCTGTCATGTTCATAAATAAAGCAGCGAGCAAAGGGAAGTTCTTAGAATACAGCAAACAACTAAAGATTAAGGCATTCTGGCCTGTTGTTCTTGGCCTTTCACAAGGAAAGTCCATCCCCAAGTGGAGCCACTGTTAGCTTCCTGCTCATAGCAGGTATTCGTTTTTCATGATTGATAGTGGAAGTGCCAAAAATGTTCATCCTTTTCATGCTGCAAAGTTCCATTTTTGAAGAATTTTCAGTTAAAGGGAGGTCCAAACAGCTTAATCTTGGTCTCCCTAGGTTTCAATTTCCTTTTGTAGAATATAGAGAATCATTATCTGTCCAAACAGCTTAATCTTAGCAGATTCTTAGATAGGTAGAGAATAAGGGTGCTCAACAGCCTAACCTGAGCCCCTGGATGAAATAAGTATAGATGTAGATAGGAGGACAATAGAAAAGAAAAAAGTTGTAAAGTTGGGTTTTCTAATTCAAGTGCACCCAAACCAAAGGAAGAAAAAATGTTAGGTGTATTAGGCTGGGTAGATAGTTTGAGGTTGCAGAAGCAGATTGGTAATCACTTGTGGTCTTGTCAAGAAGGACTCATCTCATTTATGGCATTGGCACCATGGCAGTTGTTTGGTGGTACAGCAAGGATGCATGACTAACTCCTCCTTCTTCTTATTTCCCAAATCATTTACTAACATCCCCTTGAGGACCTTGGGATCTACCCAAAAAGTCCTACTTTTAGCTCATTTGTGTGGAATGTCAAGTTAAGTTTTGACTTTCCTCAATGAAAAGAAGCCACATTTCTTGTGTAAAATTTATCTTTACACAATCCATCATTTCCCTTGAATTTTCACTCCACCAAGTCATACTAACTCCTAAATTTATTATTTAGCTCCCTATCTATGTCCCCTCCCCCTACTAAAACTATGTTAAACAACTCCCATATATACTTATCCCCTCCCCGTTGTTGAAAAATAACCATAAAGTATCCCTTGGGAATTACTAAGTTTGCCTGAAATTTAGTAAGAACCCTCCTTTGTCTTAAAAATCCGTCTTTCAATGCCTTTGGACTCCTTCCATGGCATAAAAACCTCCCTCTGATCTCATGTTTTCCCCTTTTTCCCTTTGTAAAGAACCCATTTTTCTAAAGCTCCCCCCCCCCCCCCGCCGAATTAAATAATCAATAAAACGACGCACGGGCCCCGTCCCTAAACCTTCCGCCATCTTACCTGTCCCGCCAGCCGTCTGATTGCCCACGCCCTGAGATCTACGGTGGGTGCATCTTTTCCTGCCCTGATGTGCCGAGGGTTAGCATCCGAGAGATAGGCGGTTTTCCCATCGTACTCCTGCCACGCGTCGCACTCCCGGCTGTGGCAGAGCCCCCTCCTCCGAAACCGCTTCTGCCTAAAAGTGGTGCGCCCGAAACCGCATACCGCTTCCCCCTACGTGACGTAAGCACCACGTCACTGCACCGCTCCCCCCTGCATGATGCAAGCACCACGTCACCCTGCCACGTCACCCTGCTGACGTCATCATCCGTACTGGGTCCCACTGCTGACGTCATGCTGACGTCACCCGTCGTACTGCTGACATCACCCACCGTACCGCTACATCATCCGCCGAAAGGAAAGTGCACAAAGTTGAAATTGACACTGAGGAGGCCCGGAATCAAAAACTGAGGCAGTTTTTGATGCACGATTAGCGCTTAGTGCTAATCGTGCATCACTAAGGGAAATAGGCCAAAATGGAAAACCTTAATTTTCAGTAGTTATTTTTGCCTCGAAAGGGCAGAAAAGGGGCGATTTGACAATTTTAAGCATATCAGAGAAAAGAAGAAGCCCATATTCAATTAAAGAGTATCAGTGAAGCGACAAAGTGTATCAGGTCAACCATAAGAAAGCGGTGAAGCCACTTAAGGCTCTCAGAACACAGTTAATGCACAGTAAAGCCACTCAAGAGCAGCGGAACAGAGACCAATGCGCAGTTATGATGAATGGCCAGCGCATAACAGCAAAATACACATAGCCTCATTTTTGAAGCACCTGCCCCCAGTGCAACATTAGATAAATATTTTTCATTACTTGCAAAAGAAGTTAGGTTAACTGCATTTAATTCCTGAGATCTTCTAGCATATATTTTTGTAGATATTTTTCCTATAAATACAGCCCTGAACAATGTAATAGGGGTTGGTGGGTTGTTTGGTTGATGTCTCGTTTGAGAGTTGCACTGTAAAGATTAAGAACTTCTGTAATTTAAGAATGTTGGAATGCTTGCATCTGAACTGGCTGGTTGTGCTTTTAATGGCTGAAGAACTTGATATAGAATTCTCGTGCCTGCTCATGGTTCAATAAGTCTTTACTCCCTCTGTTTATTAGTTTATATGTAGTTGTATCATCTATAATATCATATTCTAAGTTGCAGGAAAAAAGAATAGATCAAAACTAGTTTTCATGCCCTGTGTGCTCAATTCGTGTAACTTTTCCATGTTTTCCTCTGAATTAGTGATGAATATGCATTCTTAATTGCTCATGTTTAAGCTATTTCCTTCATTATATGAATGCTTTCTGGGAATTCTTCATTGCCCTATTCAGCTTTCATCCACTTTCCCTCTTTGGCTGGATGAGAGATCCTTAATTGCATCTCATTCCCTGACCTCCATTTAATCCTTGTTCCAACATAAATCATTGTGCCATGAGTAGCTATCCTACTCCATATTCCCCTCTTCTACCAAAGAAAACACATCCTTCAGTTCACATTCATTGACTCCATGCCCAATGGTTTGAACTTCTTACACTTTGCATGCCAACTTTGCTTGAACAGATCAACCATCCCATCAATCAAAAATCAAAACCCATGTGCATTATATCCATCCTAAAATCATCCCTTAAACAAAGCTAAATCCTAAAGAGAGAGCCCTCTCTGACTGCTGGTAGGCTAGGACCTGCAGTCCAAAGCTTGGTTTGTGGTTACCTCACCCGTATTCTGTTATGAAACCAGCTCACAAAAAGATAGAAAAGAGAGATCCACGCCTTAGAATTCAGCCTCTTCGAGGGGGCAACCTCCTTTACATTACATAAATGAACAATTCTTGGATGATACAAGTGAAAAGACCTCCTTTCTATATATAGGAGTCTAAGGGGTCATAACATAATCAGAGCCGACATAACAATAATAATGTAAGGGCACAATAATAACAATAGTGGGCTTCTATGGGGCACAATAGTAACAATATGGGCACTACATGGGTACATCAATATAATAAGTGGGTTGTACTAATAACAATAAGGGGTTACACTAGTAGTATAGGGGCCTAACATGCCCCTCTCCTTCAAAAAGCGTTGTCCTCAACGCTTGAGTAGTTCTTGATGCTTCCGTGTAAAATTATTGTCCTCCCATGTGGAAACTTCAGCTAGTAAGTTCTTCCACTTGATGAGATACTCTAAAATTGATCGATTTCGTAGCTGTCGGGTTCTTGTTTCTGTGACTGCTCCAGGTTCCAATATGATTTTTCCTTCCTCTTCAATTTCTGGCAATATTGTTTGAATTGGGATCTTTTGTAACTTTTGAATAAGTGGTCATACTTCTTTGTCCTTCTTCCATTCATCTCTTGCTTCATTTATCCAATCTAGTTGGATAATAGAAATAGCACAAAACAATGCTTCCACATCCTCATCCTTGAAGAGTCTTCCCTTTTGGTATGATCGCCATTTTTTAAGTGCATGTAGTATTGCCAACATTTCCTTCTCATAAATAGCTTGCTTGAGATGTAGCAGTAAAAATACCCAATCACCTACATCAAAAAAAAATTCACTACGATGTTGATCTACCTGTTGCTTCGTTTGATTTTGCACCAAAGTGGCGTTATCTTTTAAAAGTTGGACAAGTTGTTTTTGATGCTCGATGTGATCTTTCATTGCTTGAACCTTTTTCTTCTTGATATGTCCTTCTATCTCTAGAGTTTGAGGAGTGGTGATTTCTTCCAATCCTTTACAAGATATGGTTGGATGCATTTCTTGATGCTCGATGTGATCTTTCACTTCTTGAACATTTTTCTTCTTGATATGTCCTTCTATCTTGATAGTTTGAGGAGTGGTAATTTCGACCAATGAATTACAA
>APFE030389929.1:155732-205084 GCA_000404065.3 Pinus taeda
TTGTTGTTTATGGGAGTCTGTTTCAATCTTCTGAACAGAAACAGGTTCAGAAAGATGACTCCATTGATGTAGTTCTTCTTGCTGCAGCTTTGTCTCAAGCTGCAAAAACTCAATATTCTCATGTGCAGTTTGCAGAGAGGTTTGGATGTCAAAGAGAATTTCTTTGTTAACTTTAACCAGCTCATCAACAGTGGAATGAATTAAGATATTCAATAACTTTAATGTATCTTCAAGTTTGGCCATTTTTCTTCAATGTGCATAAAGATTTGACCGGCGCTTACAACTCACACTTGCACAAATTTCTATTCAAAGGATTTCAGTAGCAAGGTATAGATATTTTGATATTCAACTATTTGTTTTTACAGGTCATCCTTATGAACAATTTTCAGGCAAGCTTGGACACTGCTGGTATCGTGGAAATCCTCAGAAGCAGTTGCCAAATCGGCAAAAAAAATGGCGAATTATATAGTATGAATTCCTCTGGCTGCTAATTTTTACTGGTACAAAGTTTGGTGCCGGAGATTGTATGAAGAAAGCCTTGGTTTGCAAGAAGTACAGTTCACAAGGCGAAGGGCGGTATTCTGTCGTGCTACATAATCTTTGAATTTAATGAAATCTGTTGAACTCGATCAGTTTAGTACCATGTAAGATCGCCCCACCCTTCAACAGCCTTCCTCAGGCGTTCAGAGCTTAAGCATGATCTTTGCCTATCAATGTAAGCAAAAATTCCCGATAATCTCCAAAGGTGTCGGATGCTATTGCCTGTTCCAAAGTCTTGCTGGTCTTCTTAGCATATGCCTCTTTGATATGTTTCATGTCAACCTCTGCCCGTGTTACAACCACCCGTGTAAGTGCATCTTCATCTGTTCTGAGTCCTATTGCTAAGCGCAAAACCTTTGAGAAGTGTTTTTCAGTAGAGCAAATACAATGGATCAAAACTCACACAGCATCTTGGAATTCTTCAGGTACTTGTGACCAAGGTGGAGCCACCCCGAGAGCAGCCTTCCCGTATAAATACTTTGGAGTTGAGGGCTCAGATTGAGAAGAAAATTGGTCCTGAGCGATCCGAGCGGTATTTTTTCTACCTCACTGAGTTTCTGGGCAGGAAACTTGAAAAGCGTGAATTTGACAAGCTTTGCTGCTCGGCGATGGGCGTTGAAAATGTTAGTTTGCAGAGTTCGGCCACGTTACAGTGATAAACCACGATTTAAATCGATTCAATATCAATTAAAATTAAGGATACAACGTCGCGCTGCACGCCGATTCAAAACCGTCTGTGGTCTCCAACTCCATTAACTTGCACCATGCTTTATACTGAGAAGATTTATACGTAGATTTCCATGTATGTGCGCTTATTTTTCGTCACTTGAATGGGTGCAGACAACGCTGATTTGTATGATTGCAAACAATATTTCACAAGTTTTTGGGCACTCCATCTTGACATCACAATTCTTTACATATTGCAATACATCCTTCAAACGATGATTCACGAGCCTCTGGCCTCAACTTCTTGTGCATGGGTCCAAACCAAACACCGTCCACCAACGACACTGACATTTTTTATCTCTGTATCCCTGTCATCTGTACTTCTCTACCTACAGCAAGACTGATAACTGTCATTCTCAACTCTTAATAAATACTATTTTTAGACTCTGTTATCCATTGCAACCTCTCTTTGGACCGTTGGCATATATTTTGCACACTCAACGCATACTTCATTTCCACAACCTGTAAATATGAATCATTCTCTGGAATGAAGGGTTTGTATAGGTAGGCAACGATATTCAAGGCGTTATCTAGCAGATGCCATAGCAAGCAAGAGAATCAAACTATTATGGTCTTTGGAAATTCAATGAATAGACATAAAACCTCTCAGGTCTGGCATATGCTCTGCCTTGAAGTTTGGAGTGTAACGTATGCCATGTACCTATCATAACGCTTCAGATTTTGCAGGTAGAGTAACATTCAACCTTTTAGATTTCCTTTATTTCCCATCACGCACCATGCAATCGACACAATACATGATACATCTATGCGTTCTTGTAACCTCTCTGTCTCACGTCTGCTTCAATATAATGCATATCTTAACCGTAATTAGCGCATTGAAACGCTTCTTTCTGCCATATTCAAACGCTTCTTTCTGCCATTTGCATATACTCTGTCCATTATTTTATCAATTACTTCTGCACAACCAAAATGTTCTCTGGTAGATCTGTTCCAGCATTTGAATGCATAAAATGTGTGAACCATATCCACACTTTAACATAACCAACGCATATAACTTAGTATCCACTTAGAAGGCTCTTCACACTTATTTAATATCCACCTAATTATGTGAGCACGTAATTGCACTACTCAAAATATATATCAGCCATTTTATAATTCATTGCAGTAGTCAATGCACACCAGGAACGCACAGTATTTAAAACTAAATTTGGCCGTTGGTTTTAATACCATGAAAATATTTTCAAGCATTACCCAGATTATAGCGCAGAGAGCAGATTATTCAATGCTCAGTGCCTTGAATGAAAACGCTTAGGTACAAAGTCTTCAGGCAGGTGCCACAACAGACAGCGCCAGCTGAGGAGTCAGGTAGCAGTCTTCAGGCAGGCAAACGTTATATTCATGTATGCAGCTTCAGGTGTGGGACAGAGGAGCAGGTGTAATGATGCTCTTTTCTTTTTAAAGGTTTATGACAGTCAGAGGTATTCAGAAGAGCAGGCAGGCAGAATTAAACAGGCCAGTACTATTCAAGGCAACTACACAGGCCACACATCATGGCTCTGATACCATGTTAAACAGACATGGTTAACGAGAAACAAATGGAAAGATAAAGCTTGCAATGCAATTTTTATTAACAATCTGATATACATTTATAGTACATTTGGTGACCGTTGGGATTCACATCCCAAGGTCTCTTGGACTGCTTTGTCCATTCGGCTTCCACACTAACCCTTTAGGATTAGGTGTCCAACACAGCTTTTAAAAGCTTATGATGTACTATATGTCATATCTATATTGTCTCATTATAATACAATTATGCTTTTTCATTCTGAAAAAAGAAAAAGTAGTTGTAGTACAATAACGTCTCTCAGTTAAAAAAATCATCCTATAATATATAATGTGTATCTAGTATATACAGAACTCTATTAATATATAAGCAATTTAGTTTGAGAGATAGAAAGAAATACAGTGCATATCAATGAAACGATGATCTATAAATATCAAATTTATTCGATATAATCTATCATAGTGTTGGTTAAGAAGCGACAATTGAATTTTATATTTCATTTAGTGTATCATTTGTCATTTTGAGATTTCTAGTTCTCTGTTTTTATTTTTAAATAAAATTAGACTCTGTAACTATTTAAAAAAATATTGTCAATGCCCCATTTAACTAGGTCACTTGACAATAATAATTTCAAAGGAGAGTAATATTATAAATTAATATTCCCTAAATGTTACCTCTAGCTCAAACTCCCCCAAATTAGTGTCATCACATTATCAATTTCAATCCTCCACATTATCAATTTGTTTCAGGTTGCTTTTGCTTCCCTTTATAACATGACTACTTCATTTATGTTTTTTGTTTTCATAATGTGTAATTCACTTCAAGGTTCCCTATTTTCTTGGAACATGGGTCTTATTAGGTTCCTAATATGAGGCATAGTACACTTAATTGAAGGTTATTGTAATTGCTCTTTCCAAGTAGTAGTTTTTTTTAGATACATCCTTTTCATTTCTATTTTGTTGCGTGCATGAGATTGAAGCTAATTAGAGTGTTGGCATTACTTTTTCATCTACTTTTCGTGTTTTAGTTTTAATGTTATTAGGCTTCTAATTAGTGTGTTCACATTGCTTTGTCATCTATTTTTGGTGTTTCAATTTTAATGTTATTGGGTCCACTTGTTCTACCTTGATTTATCTCGTAGAACTATGGTCCAAATGCACCAAAACAGCCTGAACAAAAAATCCATATGATTATTAGGAGCCCCTACCCAACCAAGATGTTCTATCCTGAGAATATGGGCATATGATGCAGTACCGAAGAACTAAACATGATGAACCTACCATTAATGCTAGTATCATATCCCCGTATTCTCAACACATAACATTTTAATCAACAAATTGAAAATTTGATCAATGAAGAGTATGCCAATAGAAATATGATGATATCATGGCCATTGAACAACCTTAATGCTTCTTGGTAACATATTTTCCTTGCTTCTATTGTTATATGTTCATTTATGTTTCCTTTTCCATTATGTGTAATTCAATTTGCTTCCCTATTTTCTTGGAACATGGGTCTTATTAGCTTCCTAAGATAAGGAAAAATACACTTAATTGAAGGTTCTTGTACTTTCTCTTTTCAAGTAGTAGTTTCTTTTTGAGATTCATATTTTTCATTTCTATTTTGTTGGGTGCATGAGATTGAAGCTAACTAGAGCGTTGGCATTGCTTTGTCATCTATTTTTGCAGTTTTAATTTTAATGTTATTGGGTTGCTAATTAGAGTGTTGACAATGCTTTGTCATCTATTTTTGGTGTTTCAATTTTAATATTATTGGGTTGACTTGCTTTACCTTGATTTATCTCGTAGAAAAACCTTGATGATTCTTGGTAACATACTTTCCTTGCTTCTATTGTTATATGTTCATTTATGTTTCCTTCTTCATTATGTGTAATACACTTCAAGCTTCCCAAATTTCTTGGAACATGGGTCTTATTAGTTTCCTAAGATGAGGCAGAATACACTTAATTGAAGGTTCTTGTACTTTCTCTTGTTTCTTTTTGAGATACATCTTTTCCATTTCTATTTTGATGGGTGCATGAGATTTAAGCTAATCAGAGTGTTGGAATTTCTTTGGTATCTAATTAGAGATATTTGTATCTATGGAATGAACATAAGAGTAAATTATTAAATACTTTCAACCTTAAATTTAGTTGAAGCTAAGTTGAATGAATTAGAGATTTGTAGTTGAGTTGACCTAGATATCTCTAGTTGTTTTCTTCTTGCAATTCTCCAACCATCCAACCAAGTAGAAACAACCTTTGTTGCTACCTATCCTTCCAATAGATTTGTCTAAACAATGATCTTTTGCACAACCTAACAATACCTGTATAAATATGTTAAATTCATTTGATTAAATCTATTTTTTACAGCGATAAGAAAACCCATTAAAATGGTTGAAAAATGGACATTATGCATAGAAGTTCCTTGTTATCCAAATCAATGGCAAGCAATGATTACTTATATGCTATGCAATATTGCTACAAACAAAGTCCTCCAAAGGAAAAGGAATTTAACTGGAAGAATAACAAACAATGAAGCATAGTATATTGCATTAATAGAAGGCTTAGAAACAACTAGGGAGTATCGATCCAATGGAACTGTAGTCTTCACCAATTCCCAACTTGTGTGAAACTAGATGAAAGGCATGTACCAAGTTCAAAATGAGAGGTTAAAACAATTGCATGGAGAAGAAAAAAATATTGTTAGTCAATTTCAATCATTTAGCATAAGACATTGTGAAAATGTTAATAGGGTTTCTAGTGATATATTGCATGGGGCAATGCCAATTAAATATCTGTGTGTGAAAGATGAATTAGTGTTAAGAAGTTCTCCATCAATAAATTCTAATCCATCTCTGATATGTGTGTGTTTTCTAGTTATCAATGTGTCATTTCTAATGACCATGTGTTTTTTTCAATTCTACACCAAGTGTGCCTCCACTATGTGAGCAAAACTTGATGAACTTGACATGTTTTAGAAATTTTTGTATTTAAATTCAAAAGGTGTGTGCTTCAACATTTTTGCTTTTAGACTTGAGTATATTTTAAATGAAGAGCTTGATATTGTTACATTAATTTTATGAATTCTTTCAATGTTTTTAAATAAAAATTCTAAGATCTTAAAATTCATGACGTAATTTCAAGGGTTACATCAATTAAATGCATGAGATAAGTTTTTAAATATCATGCATCTATATATCTATAAATATCCATATGATGGATGAGCATTTGCCACTTGATTCTTTCAGGTGAAAATCGATAGAGTCTCATGCATCTACTAGAGTGGGAGGTCGAGGTCATGGATCAAAGAGAATATCAAATGAATTGGGGGAGGTCCATCATTCAAATCGTGGTATATCTATATATATATATATATATATATATATATATATATATATATATATATATATATATATATATATTATATATATAATATAATATTATATAATATAATCGTATGTATGCACATATAAATATTGAATTGATTTTCTAATTTTTTTAGATGCTTCGTTCACAATGTTGTCACGTGACGATGCTCAACATTCTATGAGTCATCATCAATCTCAGGGTGGGCAAAATTCCCCGGGTGGTCATCAATATCAAGGTGGTCAACATTCTCTGGGTGGTCAACATCATTTTGGTAAATTATATAAAAAAAATTGTACATGTAAATGAATTGTATGTACATTTGGATATACATGTCTATCTTGCATACATGTATGAATACATTTTTTCACATGTTTTTATATTTATGTAATTTTATATATTTATCCTAAGGGTGAAAATGTTGGTCCAAGTAGACATAAGTGAAACTGGATAGTTTAAGAAGAAGGCCAGACACGAATTACCATTTATCCATCTCATATTTTGGATGAGCTTCTGTGGTAGACAAACCTCCAACAATGCACATTACAAAGATGCAAAAGTCATTATTCTAAATTGAGGAAAGATCTTGGGAGTTTGGAGCAACCTACAAAGAGTAGAGAAAGCTTAGAAATAGTTACGCACTCTCTAAGCTCATTTCCTAATATTTACAAGAAGCTTGGGCCAACCACATATTCATTCATAGATATGATGAGGCATAGAAAGGAAGTAGTGATGGGTCCCAATAAATGGGTCATGGTTAATAAAAGGGTTATAAAAGAAAATAGAAAAGCTATGTTTAATTTCAAAGAATGGATGAAAAGAAAGTTGGTCAAGGGCCAATATTTCAAGCACCTGATATAGCCAACCATTTGTATGATAGGTTACTTGCAACATATGGAAAGCTGCCATGGAATGATGAGGTTCCGGTTTATTTTGAAAAATTATTTTATGCATAACTTTTTTTGGGTATGAAACCTGATTATATTGACATTCTATCTCAATACTATGGTATTGGGAAAGGTCAGTTACATGATCGTAAGGGTGCATTACATGATACTGAATTACCTCACCCTAAACCACCTTTGGTATGCCAACTTCCTCGTCTGGTAACTTTGTGGTCAGAGATGGATGCTACTTCTCAAATTATTCTAGAAGGAAGGGATGTCATTATAGACAACATACATAGTTCATTGACGAGAATCGATATCGGTCTAAATCAGCAAACAACATGAGCTGATGTACGCGCTAATTTTGTATATAAAACATATGAGGAGATAGATAATATGAATACTTAGGAGCTTAAATCATATGCAAAGGCTTATCGTAATGGTTGGCAAGACCTAATTTTTCATGAAGAAGAGGGTGTGGGATCAATATGTGTTAATGGTTAGGGTGGATGTTTTAATATAATTTGCAATGTATGTGTTAATGTCGATTCACAAACATTTTGTTATTTTATTCAGATATAATCTAACACAAATGTATCATATGTTCACCATTTGTAGTTAACTTGTTTGTGGACAAAATGTTTGATAATTTCACGGTCTAAGGTTCAGGTTCCAATGAAGATATTTTGAGAGATGTTATTTTTTTTAAGAGTTCATGCTGATATAGTTATTATCTTATTTTTATTACATCGATGTATTGTGAGGACATATTTTTAAAAGAAATAATTATGTATATATAATTAAATGTTAATAGATTCTGATTTTGACCAATGTTTTGGACATAACACCATCTTCTTTCTCCATATTAGGAGATGTACCACAAGAATTGAATATTTCACTTATGTTTTGTTATAAATTGAAGTGCAAGTTTCATTAAAAAATGAGATAAATTTATCTTATACTTTAAAAATTTTGGAATTTCAGGTTTGGGGAGATGATTTCCATTCTCCAACAACTTTATGGATGGAGTCAAAAATGGGGGTAGGGTCATCTAAACAATTTGAAAACGTCGTGTAACATTTATTTTAATATTGCCAGTTTATGCAAGATTTTCATGTGCAATTTAAAATTTTTAACTTATACATGTACATGTATTGTAGAGGGAATCTAAGAGGGCAAAATGCATGGTGAACACTAAAAGGGCACAGTGGAGGGGAAGAACCATCATGTCTTGCATGGAATTTGAAACTTTTTATAATTTTTTTTTATGATGTTACATTGTAATTTAATTTTAAAACATTAGAATATAATTTTAAAGTAAAAAATCTTATGTATATATGCAATTACACACGTTGTGCAGGGCACCAATGATGTTGATGAGAGCACGAGGATGTTGATAAATCATATATTTCAGTGATATTCTCTTTGATTCAACTTTTTATTTGACGGTATTTTTTTATTATATTTATTGTTCTCATGATATAAACTTTGGACCTATTTAAAGTAAAACTCTTTGTTATGAATTCATGTATCTTATTATTTAACAACTTTTTATTATATATTTACTTATATAATGATATTAATTTTGGACATATTTTAAATATTGAACTCATTATTATGAATTAATATTGGAAATTACAAAATGTGAGGTCTACATTTTTCATTTGAATGAATCTTATAATTTGATGTACATGTCTAAAACAATGATGACTTAAAATTGTATTATAAAATATGGTATATGATTTTTGCATTCATGTATAGAAATGCTACTATGGATGTTGGTGGATAGTTAAATTTTAATGTAAGGTTTTTTTAATGCACATTTACATAAGTTAGATAAAATTGCATTATAAAACATGGCTCACAATCTGCATGATGCATCCATGGTTTGATGCTTTTAAATGTTTTACATATTTGCATTTAGTTGGTACATTTTAATTCAATCATTCCTATAATGTTAGTAGATGATTCTTAGGATTATTTAAAGTTGTTTTCTCTTGACTTACTTAAAATGAATCTATCAAAATTACAAATTACAAAATGCGAGGTCTACATTTTTCATTTGAAGGAATCTTATAATTTGATTTAGATGTCTAAAACAATGATAGATTAAAATTGTATTATAAAATATGGTATGTACATTTTGAATTCATGTATAGAAAGGCTACTAAGGATGTTGGTTGATAGTTAAATTTTAATATAAAGCTGTTTGAATGGAAATTTACATAAGTTAGAGAAAAATTCATTATAAAACATGGCCCACAATTTGCATGATGCATGCATGGTTTGATGCCTCTAAATGTTTTACATGTTTGAATTTAGTTGGTACATTTTTCATTCAATCATTCCTATAATGTTAGTAGATGACTCTTAGGTTTTGTTTTAATGTTGTTTTGTCTACTTATTTAAGATGAATCTATTAAAATTGCAAATTACAAAATGTGAGTTCTACATTTTGCATTTTAATGAACCTTATAATTCGATTTAGATGTCTAAAACAGTGATAACTTAAAATTTTATTATAAAATATGGTATGTACATTTTGCATTCATGTATAGAAAGGCCACTATGGATGTCGATTGATAGTTAACTTTTAATATAAAGTTTCAATGCACATTTACATAAGTTAGATAAAATTGCATTATAAAACATGGCCCACTATTTGCATGATGCTTGCATGGTTTGATGCTTTTAACGGTTTTACATATTTGCATTTAGTTGTTACATGTTGCATTCAATCATTCCTATAATGTTAATACATGATTCTTAGGTTTTATTTTAAAGTTGTTTTGTCTTGACTTATTTAAAATGAATCTATTAAAATTCCAAATTACAAAATGTGAGGTCTACATTTAGCATTTTAATGAACCTTAAAATTTGATGTAGATTTCCAAAACAATGATACCTTTAAATTTTATTATAAGATATGGTATGCACATTTTGCATTCATGTATAGAAAGGCTACTATGCATGTCGGTTGATAGTTAACTTTTAATATAAAGTTGTTTGAATGCACATTTACATAACTTAGATAAAATTTCATAATAAAACATTAAATTTACATAAGTTACATAAATTTGAATGCCCAAAAATTTCATTATGCATGCATGATTTGATGCTTTTAAATGTTTTACATATAATTTATGTTCATGAATATGTAGAAATGAAAGTAAATTGCATTTAGTTGGTATATTTTGCCTTGAATAATTCTTATAATGTTAGTAAATGATTTTTAGTAAATGGCTCAACCAACCACAATCACAAATTAATAGAACAGTAACAATGCTTGGATTAACCAACCAAAATCACAAATTAACAAAGCGGTAACAATGCAATATACATCACAAATTAATAGAGCAATAAATTCTCAATACAAGTTTACATAACAGGCAATATACATTTAAATTTGTAATTCAATACAAGACCCAATGAGTATCACTTTCACATCATCACATTCTTAAGAATGTACAACTTAAGAGTGCACAAAAAGAAATAATAACAATGTACTTGAACTCTAAGTTCTCAACGATGAATCCAAGTAGAACAAATTGTTGGGAAATTCAATTAAAAAAATTCTAATGGAATTCCAGCGTCAATTATTCGTTCATGGCAAACTTTTGACATCGTCCATTTTTTAGCTTTCAAATTTTGTTTTTTTATTGAACTTCTATCAACTTATATGCGTTGCATACACCAAGTGACTCTATTGAGAACATATGACATCAGGTTGATATTCTTGAAAGTAAACATTACTCTCAGTTTGGTGAGTTTCATGGAAAAAATAACCTTTTAGTATAATAGACCCTCTTTTATATATAAAATTGTTATCGTCATAGTCTTACAATAACTTCATTTTTTGTTCAGTTCACCGCATCAAATAATACTTGACATTTTCTATGTTGTTAATGGGTGAAACTATAGTAAAACATCTCCTCCACAATAAAACAAGTGTAAATTTAGATCATAATTAACGTCAAATTAACTTAATACCAATATGGACTTGATTTTATTATCTATTTCTAGATCTCTATATTTTAACTATTTTCTCTAAATACTTATATGAATTGATTTTAAAAACACACACACACACACACACACACACACACATATATACCTTTTGAAATCAATTGAAATATTACCTTCTCTAACAAGATCAAAAACCCAATCACCTTCAGATGATACTATAGTCTCCTCGCATTCGATCTCTTCGAAGCTCGCAACTAACATTTTCCCATTTGTATTTAGTTTTGTATGTTTTCAAGGTTTTACATACATATTGTTTTCACGAACATCATTGGATTGTGTGCCCTATATGCAAGTGGGACAAAAACATGAATATTTTCTTTTATCAAATGAAAACACATTTTGATAATCTTTTTTTTTTTTTTTAAGAATGCCATTTTCGAGTCTTTTTTATTGTTTCAGCTTCATATGTTATAGATCTATCTACTTCTTCAACTCCAATATGCCAAAAAAACCTATAGTAAGTTCAAGCAAGAATTTAAATATGTTATTTAAAATACAATTTATACATCAAAGATAATCATCCTCTTATTGTTTAAACTATATAATTTATAAATGTTTAAAATTATAAATTTGATAAAATAGATCATATATTAAAACTATATACAAGTTAATTTGTATATATGTACATACCTCTATACCTCCCTTGATAGGTTAGTCAAATGGCTTAGTGCAACATTGCACCATTGAACAAATTGTCTAGCTGAGAAAAGTCTATTTCTAGGGTGGTTCATTTGATATCTTCGAAGTTCTCGTTTTATGCATGGCCTTGCACCATCATGTTCTCCTTTTCCGTGACCAATCTCAAAGAAATTCTAACAATGTTTAATGTGAGTTTTCTTATGAAGACGACACAACCAAAAAAATGATTTTGAAGATTTGAATTGACCCACGCATCCATCTAACCATATCCAATATTCATTGAATTTTATTCCATGACCTTTCAACGAGTCATAAATCTTGTCAAAATAATGTTGCACAAAATGTGTATCATGTGTACGATCATCGTTGATATAAAAGTGATATTCTTTTATAACATGTTGATTCTCACTAGTGCTTTCTATATCAACAACATTTTGTTCAGCATCTCTATATAGAATATGGACAAGCATAGAGACTTGGTCAAAATGATAATATTCACTCTCTATTTCATTTTGTGCAACAAATATGTAATTCTCTCCAAAATCAACTATTGACAAAATGATCCCTGGTGGAAAAGTTTCACATGATGTTTTGAATTGCAGGTCCTGCCATTGAGCTCTCTGTGAATGCTTGGTATACTTATAAATTTATGTCTCAAATTTCTTCAAAAAATATATCATGGGAATTTATTCTTCTTGTAAATTAATCCATTTATCACTTGTACTATTATTTCAACTAATCGATCTATGGATATATTCATATCTCTTCCATTTCAATTTTAGGTTAGATAATTATTGATCATTTATATTAATATAATATTTGTTGTGAAATAAAGTCAAATTTCCATGATGATCACATATTTTACCACCAACACATTTCTTTTAGTAGAAAAATCCATGACTTTCTCTTCCACATAGAATTTTAGATATGAAACGATGGAGAGTGGAAGGAGGAGGTGAATTGTTCCAAAATGTTTTACTAAAATTATGGAAGGTTTCATAATATAATTGAAATTCCAAATGATAATGACAGCAACAAGTGTCGCATATAGTGATAGGTTTAACATACCATGGTTTTTGTTGCACAAAAGTTTTGATTGAGACATTAATTCCATGATTCTCATCTATGAACTTATTGAACAACTCTATCTGAGTGGTGTCCAATATATGTTTTGCATGTTCTTCATACTGATTTGGTGCACTTATTCGCCACATCACATCCCTTTCTTTTGGTGAAACACGTGAATTTTTCATCCAATATTCATATATTATTCTTTTAACATCTTCTCCAAGTCTAATTTAGTAAGGTTTCCTACAAATAACTGCCCAACAAGTGAGCTGGTCATTTACATCTTTTTGCAATCGAAAATTCCTATGTTTGTGCAACGTTTTTCATGAGGTCCCTAATAATTTTTCCATAGATTTTACTAAATAATTTTCTTTAGTACTTGATGAAACCACTTCCATTTGTATTTATATACGCTAATTTACATCATTTTTCTTTCTAGATCTTCCACTTTCTCAGAGCACTATGTATATTTTCAATCACATTTTCCTTCACCTTTTTATCTTTCGTTGATTTTTGAATACCCAAAAGAGTTGTAGCGTCTTTTAATTTCTTTGATGTTAAGAGACCTCTCAAAATTTTAGCTTGACATGTCACACTTTCATATTTGAAGAACTTCTCGACAATTCTCTTTGTTGAAGGAAATGTAACTAGGCTAGGTCTTCCTAAATGAAGTTTTGATATTTGCACTTGTTGAAGAAAAGATAATTTATTTTTTTATTATTTGTCAATGAGTTTCTTGCTCATTGAAAATAGGTCAAGCACATTTTGAAGTGCTTATAGAGAGTCAAAGTCAAAATTTAATTATGATAAGACTCTTTGAGGGCATGTTACATCATGTAAGTCGTCATACAAAGTCAAGGGAACAACTCCAAGCAAGGTCAAATCCTCTCCTAGCACCAACGAAGACTACACTCAACAAAATAATGAGTAAAAGTTGAATTAAAGAGAAATCTATCAAGGTGGCCTAAATGACAGTCATGTTGGCTTGAATAGGAGTGACAAACCTCTATTTATAGAGATTTTTCACTCCTCAAAAGGACACCATCTCATCTCTTAAATCTGCAACAAAAAGGAGGATGAACATAAGAGAAGGAAGAGGGCTACAGGGGCAGCAAGTTAAGGAAACATAACAATGAAGAAAGAAGGAAAGAAATCGAAGGTGTAGGATTTTTTCTATGGTTTCTCTAACTACACGTGTGAAGAGATAAGGGACAGTCTGTGGCCATATCAATAATCAAGTGATAGGGGTATATTCTCCATGGTTTGGGAGAGTAATTTAGCCTACAAAGGAATCCTACTCCAATGAGGAAGAAGAACTCTCAAGCGAAGTTAGGAAGAATAAAGTTGAAGCATGAAGGACTATTTCTAGGGCTAATAGTCACATGTGCAAGGTGCAGCAAGGGTATAACAACAGACAATCCTTTTTTTTGGGTAAGAGATCAAGCCTCCAAAGGCTCATAAGCCTAGTAAAGGAGCCCATCTCACTAATGTGAAAAAGACTCTAATTGGAAGACAAAGTGTTGGAAGATGAAGTGTCGAAAGAAGTGCCGGAAGAAGTGTCGGAAGATGTGCCGGAAGTGACAGTGAAAAAAGAGGATGGATTTGACTTATGCTTGGAGGATATCCTAGTCAATGGTCTAGGGTTTTGAAATTGTTTAAATAAGAAGCTTAACTAAGATAAATCTTACAAAGGTTTTTCCTCTCAGGAGTGGAGAGGGTTTGTCCTTGGTATAGATCCAAAATTTTGTGTTCTTGTTATTTTCTTTTGGTAGGATTTTGATGAAGCACACGCACATGCACTAGTAAGAATAAGCAGAAGTATAAGCTAATTAGAAAAATTAAAAATACTTCACAAATTGTTATCAAGTCTCTAAGAGTCATCACAAAAATACTTACCCTAGATTCTCCAACATGGTTTCAGAGCTAAGGTGACACATCAAGGAAAGGGAAAATCAGGAACACTCATCAAGGAGAAACATTTACAAAGTTGAAGCATCAAACATGGAAGTCACAAATCACTTCAAGGAAAGGAAGGGTCTACAATCCATCATTCACTATGGAGGTCTACAAACCTAAAAGAAGAGCCTTACATAAATTCATATACAAAGAAGAACATATTGGAGTAGATCTACATAAAGCTACAAGTCTTCAAGAAAACCTCATCACCAAGCAAGTCCACTTGAAGAAAGCAACTTGAAGGACATCAATATCTAAGGAAGAGAAGCCATCAATCTTTTAAGGAGGAGGGAAATCCATCTCAAAATCTATCAAGTAAGTACATGTCCCCTTTTGAATATACATCAAAGTCTTTTTGCAAGGAAATCAATAAATTGGTAGGCAGCAATAACTTTCTTCCATGGAAGAATAGGATTGATCTACTTCTCAAGGAGAATGAACTCCTAGAGCATGTCAAAGGGAATATCACTATCCCTGCTAAGGAATAGACTCAAGACTTAGCCAAGTATAATAAGGATGAGACAAGAGCTCAAAGTATTCTCATAGAATAAATCAAGGACTCTCTCATTCCTTATGCCTCCAAGTTTGAGATATCGAAAGATATTTATGATGAACTAGTAGAGCTATTCTCGGTATCCACAATGGGAGAAGTAATATCTTTGAGGAATGAATTATACAAGATGAAGATAACAAAGGAAGGAATAGAAACCTACTTCATGAAAATCTCTGAAATGAGAGATAAACTTCAAGATCTTGGGGAAGTTATATATGATAGGGAGACGAAAAAAGTTGTACTTAATGCTCTACCTGAGGAGTGGGGAAACATCACATGTAGCATTTATGCCAAGAAGGAAGAAATGACTCTCAGTGAAATGTGGTCTCTATGTAGAACAAAGGAAACCAAACTTAAGCAAAAAGAAGATGTGAGAACAAAGGAACAAGCACTTGCTACCATGGCCAAAATAAAGGGTAAATTTGGCAAGTTTGTCAACGAAGAACAAACAAAAAAGACATGTCCAAGATTCAATGTTTTGGATGCCAAGAATATGGATAGTACAAAAGGAATCTTCCTAAGCTTAAGAAGGACAAAAAAATGAAAAGGAAGAGGGAATAAGCTCACTTGTATCAAGAGGTGAAAGAAGAAGGAAATAACGAAAAGAAGGAAGATCCTCTGGATCTCTGCTATGACTAGGTCAAAATCTGTTCTTCTAGACTTCTTTCAAAATTTTGAGTAGAATAGGAGGATGTAGGAGTAAATTAAATCACATGGCTAGAATAACCCTCTAGAATCTAGTAGCATGATGTACATAGAGTTTTAAAAACTCTTGTAGATGTAGCATTTATGATAATAACAAAAATGAATAAATAGAAATATATTCTAGAATATAGGAGCTTGGTAGACATAGCTCAAGATATTCATATAGAAGAAGCATGCCTAGTATGGGACCTCATTCATGATGAAAGAGAAAATTGATCATGATAATAATCTTAGAAGACCTATATCATCAAAATAAAGGAGACATTTACAAGGCACTGATCTTTAATATCCTATGATGGAATCTTCAAAGGACGGTTCATGGACCAAAGTAGATGTCTTTTTTAATAAACATTATATGAACTTTACAGATCACAAAACCTACTTGCATGGAGTGTTGATTATATTTTTTGTTACACATCCATTGATAAGATCAACCTCATATACAACATAATCATCCAAATTAAACTCAACAACATAATCATCAAAATTAAGTGGATCCTTTTCTGAACTTTTAACCATTGAAAAATTTTGTTTCCTATATTGTTCATTTTTCAATAGTCCAGGAAAAGGGATAGTAATTTTCAATTTACCAATTCCTCTCTCCAAATTGAAGGATGTCTGAGTTTTCTCCACTTCTTTGACATCTTTCTTGGCTTGCTTCTCCTTTTTTGAAACGTCCTTTTTAGGCTCCTCCAATCTTTTAAGTATTTCATTTCTTGGTTCAATGTGTTATTCTCATGTTGTAGTTTTTTGTAGTGGAACTCTACCTAGAATAGTTTGGCCTATGAGGTTATATTTCTTTATATTGCTTTTGAAAATTTTCCATTTCGTTATTATAACCCTATTGGTAAGATTTTGAATCACACATCTAAAGGTTGTCTTTCACTCTTGGAGACTTGGTAGAATTATCATACTCTTCCTTGGGTGCAAACACTTGAGTTTCCTTATCATCAAAAGACTTATCTATTGATCTATTTTCTTAGTTAAATATTCATCACCAAAAATTTCTTGAAGAGGAGGCATAACAACTTGATAATCCTTAGGATCTTCTTTTTCTCTTTGACAGTTTTGAGGTCTTTTGGAATTGGGATTTTGGACCTAAGGTTGAGCTTCACTTCTAGGAGGGGAAAACTTGTCTACCAATTTCTCCATCGTCTTTAACATAACATAAAATTTAAAATCCAATAAAAAATGTGTTTCCTCTTTAAATACTATTCTTCTCTCAGTATTCATCTTTTCTTTCATGGCCAACAGATTTTCTTCTACTCCTACATAATTGTTCTGCATCACCTCAAAGGTAGTGAGATTCCTCTCTCTAAGTTGATAAGCTAGTTCAGCATCAAAACCATCGGGATAGTGCAACATGGATAAACCAAGGGGCACTTAATCTTAGATGGGATTTGAATTTTAAACCCTATTGAACCTTGTTGTGAATTGCCAAGTTCTGTTCCCTGGGATCTTTTTAGATTCCCATATTCGACCAATATTTTCATAATATCTTTCTTCACCTCTCACCTAGTAAGGGAGATCTATTCAAACTGCTGAAAAATAGCAATGCTTGCTACTGGTAAATCCCTTAACCATATCTTAACCTCCCCTAAAAGAATTTGTGAAAAAATTATAAGATTAAAATCCTCATCATCTACCTCCTCTCGTTCAATGCAATCATTTAGCTTATCTACATTTTGTTGAGCTGTGAGGGGTCTTGTACCATGAAGCTCGAATAAACGTTTTCCATAGTCAAGAGGAAGATCATGTGGAAGAGATTGGATATTGAGAGGGCCATATCTAGCAGCCATAACTATGTGAGATGAGGTTCAACTAACACTAGGGATCTAGAATGCACATGACACCATGAGTGAAGTTGTTGTTATGACAATTGATAAGATAGGAATATAAAATCCCATAGAAAATAGAGGGCTAATTGAGGAAGAGAATAATGAAATGTAAAATGGAAAAGTTAGGGACATGGATGCAACTACTTGGAGTTCATGGAATATCTTTACCAAAATTTGAAATTGAAACCGAATTTCTTGATCTTGTGGCAACAAATCTAATTCTTAACTAATAGTACTAGAAATAAAAGTTTGAAATTTGGTCTCATGAAACATAGTATCTGAAAGATTTATTTTAGACTTAGGTCTAAATAGAGTTTTTTCAAATTTGATATCAAACTATATATCATCAAAAGATTCAACATTTTAAGTGATGAATATGACCTCTCTAAGTGAATCGTACTTGATTTTTCTAGAGATCTTCTTCTTCTAAAAACCTTTTTTGACTCAAAAAAATCTATTGTGGATTTGGATAAGGGTTCCTCCATGTGTAGACACCCCCATCAGCCAAACTTCACCAACAGGATCATCATAAATTGCAAAGTGGAGTCGTAAGAGAAAAATATTTGATCCAAACTAATGTTTCAGATCCATGTTTTCTCTCAAAAATCTAATTTTAAGAAATCAAGTTGTCTGAGGAGAATGCATCTTTTGCTCCTCAACAACGACGCCAAAATTTTATCACTTGTATAAAACCCTAGTTGTGGGAACAAACTCTAAGGTAACCTCTATATACAACATAATCATCCGAATTAAACTCAACATCATAATCATTCAAATTAAGTGGATAACAAAACATGATCAAGCATGAAATAATCTCTTTCACCAAGAACATGCTCAAAGGCATGTACCAATATGCAATGAAGGCAAACAAAAGAACACGCTCACATAAGGAGAAGAAGATGGTTGTCTAAAAAGCAAGAAGAAATGATAACAAGTCCAGAAATAAAGCAATGAAGGAATGCTTCCACAAGAAGCATTCTATGGTTGACCTATGCATCTAAGGAGAAGCAAATGAAGAAAGATATCAAGCATATAAAGAACACCAAGATCACTAAGAATCATTATTTGACAAAATTCCTTGAAACATATCTCCCGAAAGAAGGCAGGAAAACTTTGATAAAGGAAAAAAGGAGCCTTGACACCTATGAAGGCCTTGGAAATATAAAAGATGCAGATAACTGGTTCTAGTCCATGAAGATGTCATGATGAAGAAGTCATCCTATAAAAGGAAAAACAATGTTGAAGCAATATCAGGATGAATTCATGATGGGATACTACGTCAAAACATATAACCTGGAAAGTATGATGAATCATCCATGAGGAGAGCATTTCAAAGCATGGACAAGATGAAAAAGTAGTAGCTAGATATGACAAGAAGAACCTAATAGTCACTTTCCATGAAGCAATGACATGAAAAATCAAGAAGGAAAGTGATCAATGGATGGTGCACTACCGAGAAGAAGCTTGATCGAATAATTCATGACATGAAGAAAGCAAGAAGATCAGACAAGCTAAAAGACCCACAAAGTAGAAGTTCTTGATGAAGGAAAGAGTCTCAAGTTAAGGGGGAGCTCTGATAGGTCCCTAATTAAGAGGGAGTTTTTGGATCACCCCTGATTACAAGGGAGTGACAATTGTGTTTTCCATTACATAGGTCATGCACTAGACCAAGATTAACAACCGTAAGTCTATATGAAAGCCATGAATGGGAATGTAGACACAATATAGACACAACACTCTTGTATTCATTTGGGAAGAAAGAATGGGAGGGTTAGGTCATCATCTAGCATCTGATACTCTTTAAGGATATGTAGGGCATCTAAGACAAGAGTAGGAAATAGGACCAATATTATTTGAGGGTTGGGAACCCAACATAAGAATAGTCCTAGAAGGTCATACTCGAGAATACCCGGCTGGGTATGTGCCTTAACAGACAATGATGAAGATGTCTATAAATCATTGGTCTCACCAACATTGTAGCTCACAGTCTCATAAAGAGATGGAGTTGTTATTCAAGGCCTTGCACTATGACAATGCTGATGAATATGATGCTATAAAAGATGGATTTCTAATCCAATTTATCTTATGTGAATTCTTCAAGATTGAAAATTTCCAAATACCTTGTAATATTGTATGAATACCTCCCTAGTTAATAGGGAGTGTTGAAGGAAATGTAACTAGGCTAGGTGTTCATATATGTAAATTTGATATTTGTACTTATTCAAGAAAAGAGAAATTATTTTTGTATTATTTGTCAATGAGTTTCTTGCTCATTGAAAATAGGTCAAGCACATTTTGAAGTGCTTCTGGAGAGTCAAAGTCAAAATTTAATTATGATAAGACCCTTTGATGGCATGTTACATCATGTAAGTGATCATACAAAGTCAAGGGAACAAATCCAAGCAAGGTCAAATACTCTCCTAGCACCAACAAAGAATACAAGCAACAAAATAATGAGTAAAATTTGAATTAAAGAGCAATCTGTCAAGTGAGCCTAAATGAAAGTCATGTCAACTTGAATAGGAGGGATGAACCTCTATTTATAAAGGTTGTCCACTCCTAAAAAGGACACCATCTCATCTCTGAAATCCGCAAGGAAAAGGAGGACCAAGATAAGAGAAGGAAGAGGGCTATAAGGGCAACAAGTTAAGGAAACAAAATACGGAAGAATGAAGGAAGGATAATGAAGCTGAAAGGTTGCTTTCTAGGGTTTTTATAGCCATAGGTGTGAAGAGATAAGGGACAGTCTAAGGTTAGATCAATAGTAATGTGAGAGGGGTATATTCTTCATGGATTGGGATATTAATTAGGCCTACAAAGGCCTCCTACTCCAGCGAAGAAGAAGAACTCTCAAGCGAAGTTCAGAAGTAGAAATTTGAAGTATGAAGGATTATTTCTAGGGCTAACAGTCATATGTGCTAGGTGCAGCAAGGGTATGCCAAAAGATAATAATTTCTTTTTTGGGTAAGAGATCAAGCCTCCAAAGGCTCGCAATCCTAGCAAAGGATCCCATCTCTGTAAGGTTAAAAAGACTCTAGTTGGAAGACAAAGTGTCAAAAGAAGTGCCAAAAGATGTGCCAGAAGTCACAATGCAGAAAGAGGAAGGATTTGACTTATTCTTGGAGGATATCTTAGTCAACGGTCTAGGGTTTGGTAGTTGTTGAAATAATAAGCTTCAATAAGAGAAATTTTACAAAGGGTTTTCTTCTCAAGAGTGGAGAGGGTTTGTCCCTGGCAGAGAGCCAAAATTTTGTGTTCTTGTTATTTTGTTTTGGTAGAAGTTTGATGAAGCACACACACATGCACTAATAATAATAAGAATAAGTATAAGCTAACTAGAAAAACTAAAAAGACTTCACAAATTGTTATCAAGTCTCAGAGAATCATGAAAACACTACTTTTCCCTAGATTCTCTAACAACCTTAACATGATATCCTATAACATGGTCAACTTTTTTATCTTCATATATTTCAATGTCAACATTTTCTAACTTCTCATCATCGATGTTGATTTCATCTGTACATATGAAAATTAAATGTAAACGGGTATAAATATTCATTAAATAATAAAGTTAAAAAATAGGGTTTGAATGAAACTGAAATTAATAAATATGTATAATTTCAATAATACACATGACATATATATATACATACTTGATGATGATTCAACTTCTTCATTTTAATCTCTTTCAACAACTTCAGCAACATCATCAATCATTGGTTCAATATCATTTTCACTTTGTCTTTCAACATTTTCAATCTCGTCATCAATGTTATAAGGAATATCTCTCTCTATTTACATTGAAAAATATTTTTCAAATTAGTTCATCAAATAAAAATTAAATTTTACAATGCAATAGTTAAATTTTAAATATTTGCATTTACATACCTTCTTCAACTTCTAGTTGAGATTGATTTGTCCTTTCAATACTTGTGCGCTCTTCCTTATTTATTTTGTAATATTTCTCTCGTATTCTCTACGAGCCTCAACATCTCTTGTTTGATCATATCTTCTCTTGAAATTTCTTTGATTTCCCATGATAAATGAATCTATGTAGTTTTTTAAAATCTAACCTAGAAAAGTTAATTTCAAAATCCTCTGAAAAAACTCACTTTCAAAATTAATTTTCTAAAAAAATGTGTGCCAAAAATTTCATAAGGTCATTATGATTCAATGAATTCAAAAATCTATATCTTTCAAAATACACTATAAAAATATATGAAAATTTATGGTTCATTACACTGGTCTTTCTTCTGTAATGGGTAGCTTTTACTTTTTTAGTTTATAGCTAATATGTTGAGAAATTGGATGTTCAGCTAAACATCTTAAAATCTGCAATTTTCTCATGTTAGTTCAATTCAAAAAATTCTGGTAATTATGATGTTCCTCAGTTGGTTTTGTAAATATAACGATATCAAAGTAGAGTCTGTCTAGATTGTTGTAACACATTGTTTTTTCCAAAAATGCCAAGTTAACAAAGAATAGACTAGTGCTCAAAAACATGGCATGTTATGAATCCCTTCATTTTTAAAGAACACATGGTCAAACAATTGCTAAGTTTACATATCAAATGTGAATAATTGTTTTTCCAAAAAATAAGTAATAGAGATTTAATAAAATTTCTAACAAGTTTTCTTTTTATTGTAAAATGAAATTCTAAACAGAAAAATTACTTTGGTTTGCCAAAAGTTGAAGAACTTTTAAAAATGATATTTTTTCTCAAAATAAGGAAAAAAGTGTAACCCAACTTTACATTTTCACCCTATCCTTCTCGTACATGATCTCTACCCATTCTCATAGATCTAGTGATAAATAAGACAACCTTTTAGCTAATTGGGGTGGTAGTGAGAAGAATTTGGATTTTTGTTCCATGTGTTTTTTAGTATCTAACTTCAGTTAGCTTAAAGAGAGGGATAACATATTGGACACAAACACGACTATCTCGATGGGGGTTACAGATTGTAGGGAATTGAGGCATGTGGCTTGGACTCTCCACCCTATGCCTCACTCTTGATTGAGAATTAGATCCCTACCGGTAGGTGGAACACATGCATACCCACATGAGGATTCATTCCATTATTGATGGCCAATTAATGGCATTTACAATAGTTTCATTTTTCTTGTACTAGATGTGAGGTTGGCGTTCTAGGCGACAACGGTTGAGTGTCCAGAAGAATTTAGGTGAATGAGTGTTGGCTTTGATTTCTTTTGTATCGTTTAATGTGGAGTGCTCTAAGAAGTAGAGTCCCCATCTACACTAAAAGACGACAAGCGGAATCTCAAGAACTCTTGGCTATGACCACTAAAGAACGCAGGAGGATCTGAGTAGAGAGAAATTAGGCATTACATTGAAAGGTGGGATACATCCTGTAGATAAACCAAGTTATATTGATGCTTTACATGTGCAAATTTCATTCTTGGAGCTTCTTTGACGTATTCATATTAGGTATAAAATGCCTTGATCTGTAACTTTCTTTGCTCTAGATATTTTCATGCTTGTTAGTACCTAAGATGCTGGATGTGTTGAGATAATGGTCTTGTTCAAATAAGGATGTTTTAGTTTGGCCTTTATATTTGAGTTGGAGAAATGGAGTTGTCAAGAGATTTTCTTGTGAGTGATTAGTCTTTCCCTTGAGTGAGTAACTAGTAAAAGTGGGTGAAATTATGGTTATAGTTGGTAAAGTTGACTCTAGACTTGTAGTGGGACTATTTTTTCTTTCCTTTGTTTGGTCTCACTAGCCTTGGCATCCTGCATTTTTGAGTTTGCAAATTAATTTTCCAATGTGTAGTGGTGGGTAGGATTTTTCTCCTCTAGGATTGAGCTCAAAAGAGGTGACCAAGTTATTGTTTTACTACCTTCCTTGTCTGATTTTGTGGTGGATACAAAATACTTTATTGTAAAATTCATGTGTGTTGGAAGTCGAGGGTGGTTGTGGCATTTTGTAGTGAAAAGGTTCTCCATGATCCACTTAGTAGTGTTAACGGGTCTATTAGCAAGGAGGTTCCTTGTGACAAGGAAATCTAGGCAACAAGAAAAATATGAATTCCCAAAGCAGCTGGTAAAATCATGGGTTGTAGACGAGAGGTGTTCAGAGATGATAATAGTTGTAGGAATAGGGAGAAGGTGAAATAGTTGATCGTCCATTTACCCAATCCCTCCCTCTGTCACATACCCCCTGGGCCTAATTTGAAAATTACCTACTAGGCACCCATTCCTTAAATTTACTTTGATTAAAGTTAAATTCAATAGTTGTCATAAATATAATTATTCCATCATTACATCAACGAATATTATTCATGCAACTATACTCATATTCTTCGAAATTCAATGACATCAAAGGTAATGAACCATACCCCCTAGGAAAAATAATACAAACTCCTTCTATGCTTTACTAGATCCATGATGTGAGATTTTACATTCAATTAAAAGTATTACATTTCAAATCAACCCTTAAGAATAAATTACAAATTCGAGAAAATAATCAATCATGACATGCAACCAATAAGATTCTTTGATGACTCAACAAAAGCATTAATGGAATGTTATCTTGAGTCTATTGTAGCTAGTATGGCCATGAATCATGATTATAGTCCTAGTGGGATAGTCGAAGGTATTAATAACATAAATATTATGTAATATGCATAAACAACTAAACTAGCCTCATTGGAGGCAATTCCTATCATGCATAATGTATAATATAGATAATCTGAACCATAGGATATACAACTAAAAGCCTCAAACATAATTGTTTTGCATACATTGATGTGTCATGCATAATTATTAACCACCTTAAAAATAGAGATACCACATAAGTTTAATGACGTCTATGTTCCTTCACTAAATGTAATTGTGATTAAATTTAGATTCCATAGTTATCCCATGCATCCGTATAGATTCATCTCATAATTAAAGTTAGGACATGAAATTATACTCTTGCATAGTGGTCACATGCAGATTCTAAAATTAATAACATGTGACATATAGCTCCTTGACCCAAGTATTAATAACTACCTACTATGCTCCTGTCACTAAATCTACACTTGGATGCAATAAGGGTCACATGCATAAGAATTCAATCATCTTCATAATTAAGGATAGCACATACAACTATACCCTTGTGTTGAGTGATTCAACAACATAAAAGGTAAGGGGTAAACATACACTACATCCTATATGAGTGGTTCAGATAAGGGCAATTGGAAATATTGTCACTTGGAGAACCGACCACCTCCACCCAACCTAGAACTGGCTTTCACCAATTCAACCCCGAGCTAAGAGTTCTTGACATGGATCAATTTCCCTTGTTGATATCTTGAATGGGTATTTAATACCCTCCTTCATGATATGATTTCCATTAGTGGCATCTCGCTTTTATGGATCTTTTGATCCATTTTCCTAGGATTTTCTCAGGAAAAGATCACCTTTATCTCCTGCAAGGATTTTCCTAATAAAATCTTGCCTTTCTCTCCAACAAGGATTTTATGTTTTTCTTAAACTTAACATGTTTCTTCAGCTAAGAAATTTGATGGACATTTATCTCCAATCCATCAATATTTTCTCGAAATGGATCTAGAAGCCTTATCATGAAAGAATTATCCATTCCCATTCCCCAATGGGATTTGGAAAGAATCCCACCTCTTGGTTTCTCACTTTTCCAAGTGATTAAATTATTTTATTTATTTAATAATAATGTATTTAATTTTCTTGTTACACATCAAACCTATCTTTTCTTAACTTAGGTTAGTAGATCTTGACATACAATGGAGGGGTTTTACATACTCCCTCCCTTAAATTTACACCATCCTCAGTGTATTACTACATCTTACAACATTATTTCCTCATTCACTGATAGTTGTTTCTGAATTTACACGCTCCCAAAGCCTTTCCATCTAATTTATATCTTTCAATATATATCAGTTGCAAATGAGTTCTACCAAAACATCTCCTTCCATTGCTACCTGTAACATTTGTTTCAATCCATTTTGTGAGAGCTTTTAGATGTAGAAACTCAACTTTGTTTACTACAGTTAATATCATAACTTGATATTTAGTACTACTATTTGAGAAACTATGGGTTATGTTTCCCGTAATTTAAATATAATTCCTCATGTTCATTGTATTTGAAGAAATGCCTTTTTTTCCCTGCATTCTTCCAATTCCTTTGTGTTCTTGCTGAACACTTGCTTCTTGGAGTTTCCCTGCATTAGTCACAACAAGTCAAACTAGCACTTTTGGCTAATCACACGTATAAAATATCATATCCAATTAGTTCAACATTTCCATAAAAAAATACCCCATATATTACCAACATAAAGTAGAACCATATGTCATATGTATACTAACATTGAAGAAAAATACGAATACTTATCCTTAGTTTCCAATACCAATTATTAGTTTCCACTTTTATCCTACCTCTTTACACACTCTGGGTTAGTTTCCTTACCAGGAAATCACCTAGTGTCTTATCTTCTACCATGCGCACCTATACATAGTGTGCATTACACACAACTATACATGCCCTATATCATCATGCAATACATGCATCCATACCAGTACCATATGTACCATTTGTACATAGTACTGTACAACTTGTATACCATACCCATGTCCATAGCATCACCTGCATGACATATACCTCATCCACATGCTTGCAACAATGTTAGTATTATGCAAAAAATTCCTTCAATTATTCATATTATCTTTAGGCAAATCTTATCAAACCGTGTTTGGTTTGTTGATTGGGGAATAAGGAAGTCATGAATTTGTTCAACTGCTGGAACGAGAGTATAACTGGATTTTAATTTTTCATGTATCTTATGGTTATAGGAAATTTTAAGAAAATGATAACATGGATTCATAATACAACTTTACAAGACCGATAACTTCTATTTTTGAGATTGAATTTCTCCTATAGACAAGGTTTTAACAACAATGAAATATGACTTCTGCTTAATCATAAAGCAGATTATTAACTATGATGATTAGTCTATTATAGATATTTTAGGTCTAATAAAAACCTTAACTTTGTCTCTAGTCAGGAACATAATTGTCTGGTACTTAAATTAATCCACATATAAGCTAATCATGTCATATGATTTACTGTTGCTCTTTTTACACCTCTTCCAACACCTTGTTTGCCACGAATAATTCAATTTCTGTCTAAAACCAATTGAAGAATCAATATAAAAATAATTTATTTCCTATACATGAGGTATAAAGAAGGTTACAATATTGTCAACTCCACACCCTCCAAGTTTTTAGGGACTATGCATACCAAGGTGTGAACCTAGGTTATTTACCTGTTTATACTTCACCATAAACATTAAATCACCTATAGAAAACAAAAGAATATAACTCATGTATTAATTATCAAACTCATTAACATGAATTCCCACGTTATTTATGCAATACTTGTTATGTTGTCATATTCAGAACCAACAACATTGTTAATGCAATCTGACCCACAGACTTATTCAATATTGTTTAATAGTGGTACAAAAAATTCATTTCATATTATACGGTTGTCCATTTATTGAAATAAATTTCTAGATACCCCATATCTTTGTGCACAACAATCCTGATCACCAATGCCACTTAGACATCCTCTTCTTAATTTATCAAAAAGTTGTTGTCTGATTTGTTATCCTCTTTCTTCCTCATCTAGAACACTTTATATGTTCCATTTTTTACTTGATGCATTTGTTATTCTACCACCAACCTAAGAGCATAAGTTTTCTTAATACAAAAACTTCTAGTTTACTAAAGACTAGTTTAGGATGAGTCATGTTTCGAATCCAGTGTACTTCTTACTAGACATTATTGCTTTATTTTTTTTCAAGTGCATCAACACCACCATATCCAATATGTTTGTCATTCTTGTTTTTATAGAGTTTATATATACACACATAGATCATTTTGATCTTATCACTTCCCATATGAAGTACCTTTGTAAGATCTACAATCCTTCTACTCCAAGCATTTTTTCTTGACTCATATTGGAAAGATTCCTATTTGTAGGATACCAGCATAAACTCTATTTATACTTTGATGGGTATGCACATTAGGATTGTGAAGTTTGCGATTAAATGACTTGAGTTGACACATTGGAGTTTGAGTAAACTCAAGAATGTGGCCTTGAACTTGTATTTAATATTGTATTATTAATATTAATTGTGATCCTTATGAGCTGCATTTACACTTCAGTTATGTATTTGTACTTTGAGGTGCCACACTCATTGACCTACTTATGAAGGTCATACAATTATTAATGTGTGATGTCTTCATGCACAAAGTAAGTTGTATTGCATGTGTGCATCCTCTTTACAATTCTGACCCTATTTCGATATAGATTTGAACATAAAATTTGTGCTTCTTATTTATGTTAGTTAGGATCATTTAGATATTGTTTTACTCAAAAGACACCTGTAGGTCCAAACTATGCATGTCCAACAAAATATGCATATGTTACTGAATATAATAACTTGGTAAGGTTAAGTTATTTTCCCCAATGGAAAAATTACATTTCGAAATGGATTGCATCATTACATGTAGATGCACCAATCAAAATATTAAGTTGGAAGACAATTTGTACAAATACATAGTATTATACAACGACCTATCCTTCATGAGCTTAATGACATTTTGTGGGAACCTTTATGAATAGATATCCTAAAATAAAACCTTTAGAATTTATTCTAGGATTAATCATCAACTTCTGTTAATGTTGAAGTAGGTCATGGACTTCTTACCTAATGATTTATATAGTTTCTATTTGTATACTTTTATTTTCTATTATTCATCATGTTGTCCATCATCCATGGAAAGAAAAACACTTGACATTTTAGCTCATAAAGGGTCAACATTTCTTCCCTTCATATTTCAATATCTCTATACGTGTAAATGTTATTCCATCAAGTTATGTCCTTGACTCGACTATCTTTACTCGCATTAATTTGTACTTTATTTAGCTATTTCCTTGCATAGAAATCATACAACTCAAATTTTGATTTTAATATGAGTAGAATGATATGATGACCATATCATTAAATTTCTTCAATTTTTTTTAGTCTAATCACTTATTCACCTCCCTATTTATTCATAACTTTTATTACATAATATATCCATTATTCTTTCTAAGCTGGTTATATGTCTTACTCCTCTTATGTGGAGGCATTTAGTATTTGAACCCTCTCATTCTTCAATGATATATATATATACTACATGTTATCACGCTGAATATTTCATTAATACTGTGGGTATAACATCCCACTTTTGATGCAATAACCATACTTTACCATCATTCCAAAAATGTTTATTTCTCCCACTATACTATAAGAATTTAAAATTATGCATTTAAAATTATGCAAGTATCATGGTATAGAGTCTTTTTTCCCTTAACAGAAAATTTATGTAATGAAATAAAAATTTAATTTCCATATAATTCCCAACACCTAATTAAGTGGGAAAATTATTGTCCATTTCTACTTATCCAAATTAATCAACATCTTAGTTGTGGTTAGTCTTTGTATTACGTCACTGCAATGTTCTATGTTATATAACCACATCGCTAAATTATTTATTCCCATCTAACTTTTCTGGTTTTCTCCATTCCACCTTGCTACTATATTTATCCAAAGTCTTGAATATTTAACATAGATGTGACTATGTTATATAACCACATCGCTAAATTATTTATTCCCATCTAACTTTTCTGGTTTTCTCCATTCCACCTTGCTACTATATTTATCCAAAAGTCTTGAATATTTAACATAGATGTGAGGATTAAATCCGACCTTATTCATTTATATAACCACTCTTCCAATATATCTTTAAAAATGTAATTAATGAATTATCTAACAAATACAGTTTACTATTTGACTTTATTGTATCTCATCAAGCTTAAAATACACCATATAATCTAAAGCTCCAAACATACTATAAATTTCCAAATATTTAGTAAATTTCCAATTATATTGAGAATCTCCAAGTGTTTTTCAGTGAATATTTAATTAATTATTTTTTGATACGCATGTCTCGGTTGAGTGTGAGTGTGAGTGTATGGGTCATAGTTTTTTAAATTTCATATAGCTTAAGATGATAAGGGCATGGATGAGAAATCAAAATGAAAATTTTCTCTTCTTATTCATAGCGTTATTAATTAATTTACCATCGGCAACCTCACCTGAAATTGTAGAGACCCCTACAGGCCCACATGTTATCATTGTCGACTATTTTTTGAACTTGTAAGAGCGTGGTCACTTCTTTCTTACATGTAAGGTCAAGTCACCCACCATTTGAAACCTTTACATTGCTGGATGAGACAATCACCCGTTATGGCAAGGTTAGGTTGGGGCGCAAGAAAAAATCCCACCGGACGATGCCATGTAGGGAAAATTCTTATCAGCCACTGCTAAATGCAGCATTATTTTTCTTTTCGATGCGATCTTATCACATATTACATATTACATATCGCAAATCGCATACACGCCTTGTTGCCCTCCATTACATCTTGTGATTTTTTTGTCGATTGTGATTTTGCGATGCGATCAAATCGTAAATCCCACCCATATGTTAATGCTCCGCCCTGTGTCTTACGTAGATTGTGATTTTGCGATGCGATCCGATTGCAAATCTCAATTTTTGTTTTAAAACCAATCTCAATTGTCCGATTGAAATCATGGTTCGATGTACAGACCTGCACCATATCGACTTGACCTGAATTAGAAGTTTCATTTACCACCAGATTTTTGTTTTAAAACCAATCCCAACTGTCAGATTGAAATCATGGTTCGATGTACAGACCTGCACAATATGGACTTGAAGTGAATTAGAAGTTTCATTTACCACCAGTTTTTTAAATGTAATTTACTGTGGATTAGTAAACGTTGGTAATATTCTAATTTTATTGTTTTTTATGTATGGTATAGTTAATATGCATTGTTATGTTTAGTTGTTCCTAGAATATGAAGTATGCAGCAGCGTGCATATGAAAAATTACACAACATTGTAAATATAATTTTCTCTTTGTAATGCACTGCAAAGAAGGGTTTGGTTGTTGAATATGAAATGTAATATGCTGCAACAAATGTAAGAGGAAGATTTCTTTTTACACACAACAGTGTAAAAAAATTTCAAAGGAGAGACAGAGTAAACCTTTTGTGGAATTAAAGTGTCCTCTAGTTGTAATAGGAAGAAGCTTGTAACAGCAGTGGTTTATATTAATGAATACAAACCTTTTGTGTACATGTGTCAAACTCTGTTATCTCAAACAACTCTAGTTTCCGCTGTGTAAAGAAACAGAACATTATTCTCTGTGTTCGTTTTGTTCTGGAATTATCAGAAATTCCCAACAAAGACAATGTTAATCCGTTAGCGGGAGGAGAATTTTGGTTCCTGCAAAATGATAGAACCATACAATATTTTCTCTATATCACGATCAACTTTTACCATGTCAATTAATTGATTAAATCTACATATTTGAATCCCAGTCGAATCGATGCGAACTAAGAAGTAACAAAGTGAAATCGTGATTCATATGTCACGCCACAGAGAATTGAACTATGATGAACACAAGCCACTGATTCATACCACGTTATAACATATTTACTATAGGTGTGATGCCAAACTCAGAACGATCTTTTATATATTTAATGCAAGAATTTATGGTCATGTGAGCCAATAGACGAAAATCACCAAACAGGAAAAAATGCAACAGTCAACATGAAGAATTCATCATATGAACAAGCCATCATGGAGGAAGTATATGCGAGTGTCGTTAGTGTTTCCGCCGAGCCTCTTCTATATTGTGAGTCCTCGTGAACGTCAACCCTACCAAGTCGAACATTAGATGATCTCCAATGCCCAGATATACTCTTTCGAGCTCGACATTCTTCTGACGAGTCCTCATTCCTCTCTGCATCCACGAAAGACCCACCAGAGTATGGAGGTAAATAGTTTTTTTTATCGAAAGGGTTGTAGTTCATTTACAAATGAAAAGTGAAACTTCACATGAGGTATGAGCGTTTTGCTCGAAGGGTTGTAGATATGAGAGAAAAATGAAGATATGCATAGATGTACCTAGCAACTCTATGGACCTTCCCTGAATGTCACTCACTTCAATTGGACGACTGACCTCCTACCTCCACGCATAGAAACAAAAGGAAAGAACTATTTACAGAAAGAAACTTTCCGCAATTACGTGTTTCCTCCATCTACAATGCAAAGGTCTGATAAAAAAAACAAACTGGATAAGGCGATAACATCTCGAACTCAGTCGATAAGCCAAGAAGAGAACACGACTTTGTGGATCCAAAGGAAACAATCATCCTTAAATTGATTTTCCCTGACCGAAGTGGAATCTATAACTTCCTCTATTCGATTTGACTATCATGATTGATATTGCATGCATATCCAACCAAATTTAATGGAATGAATAGATATGTCAAATTCTTTAAAGCTCAGAGGCTTAGAATGTTTTTATTTTTACAAACCCATGAGCAAGAATGAAATTCATGAAGTGTCACTCCTGCCTTATCCGCATTCCTTCGATGGTCAAACCAAGCAATTTATTCTGCACCCATACATGATCTCTTCCTCTAGCATCTGTCCAAGGCCCGGTAAGGGCTTTGCTTCCTACCAAACTGTCTTATTAATTTATGATAGACCATGTACTGTGATTGATGATAGAGGATTGTGCTTTTCTTCCTCCCTCACAGCCAATGTGAGATCTTCGATTGGGTGGACAAACCCTTTCGTTAGAATGATTGGGGATGACCAGATCTGACACAAATATCGAAAGGATAGGCTTCCCATAGAAGACAAACAAGATAATGCTTCTGGATTACTACTTGTGTGGTAGGTTCTCCAAGGTGGGCTAAGCTATTCACCGAAGACCACCTTATTATTGAAGTGGGTTCCATCTCTGGACCCTTTCTTTTAACATCCCGTGGACATCATAATTTTCGCTATGCAAATCAACACCAAGAACTACTATCTATACTGCCCTACTGAATTTTAAGCACGATTCAGCCGACGACATACATGAGAAACAAAAGAGGAATCCAAGGTTTAATATGCCTTTGTAGTGGAAACAGTCCACCAATCGAAACTCATCCTTCTATAGGAGATAAATTGACTGGGGCAATCGAATTATTATATGGTGGAAGGTCACTTTTTTTGACCCATCAACCACTTTATATATGCAACTAACTAATGTATTCCAATATAAAAAGATTCTTTAATACAAAAACTTATTTATTTAGTAGAGTTGATTCTCACGCGGAATTAATATTGATAATGAATTCATATTAATAGGATTTTTTTTTGTGGTCTCTCTTTAGATTTTTTTAGTGACAATATCTTCCTCATAAGACAGTGAGGGAATACCTTCTTTACAACCACAATATTTTTTAGCAATCATAGGAATAAAATTTTCATTGGAATATATATAACCATTGCCCAAAAGAAACCTTAATTCAAACTTATCTTTGATTTCAATATAATATATAGCACAACATACACACACATATATGTTATTGCTTGAACATGCTATCGCTTCGACATGCCCCTTTAGCAATTTATTTTAAAATTTAATTTAAATGGTTATGAGTTTTAATGCCTTAAGGCACTACTCTAAAACTCATTGGAACAGAACCTACAACCCATTCATATCTGATAGGGGTGGATTGGCCCATAGGAATAAGTATTTGAACTTAATCCTCTGATACCATTTGTCACATACCCCCTGAGTCTAATTTGATAATTACCTACTAGGCACCCATTCCTTAAATTTACTTTGATTAAAGTTAGATTCAATGGTCATAAAAATTGTAATTATTCCATCATTACATGAATAAATATTATTCATGAAACTATACTCATATTCTTCAAAATTCGACATCATCAAAAGTAATGAACCATACCCCCTGGGCACAATCCTACAAACTCCTTCTATGCTTTACTGGATCCATGATGTGAGATTTTACATTCAATTTCAAGGCTTACATTTCAAATCAACCCTTAAGCATAAATTAAAATTTGGATAAAAGAATCAATCATGACATGCAACCAATAATATTCTTTGATGACTCAACACAAGCATTAATGGAATGTTATCTTGAGCCTACTATAGCTAGTATGGCCATGAATCATGATCATAGTCCTACTGGCATAGTCGAAGGTATTACTCACATAAATCTTATACAATATGCATAAATAGCTAAACTACCATCATTGGAGGCAATTTCTATGACCCATAATGTATATCATAGATAACCTAAACCAAAGGCTATACAATTGAAAGCCTTAAAACATAATTTTTCCACAAACATTGATGTCTCATGCCTAGATATTCACCACCTTAAAAAGAGAGATATCACATAAGTTTAAAGACGTACTATGTTCCTTTACTAAATTTAATTGTGATTAAATTTAGATTCCATAATTATCCCATGCGTCCATATATAATCATCTCATAATTAAAGTTAGGACATGCAATTCTACTCATACATAGTGGTGAGATGTAGATTCTAGCATTAGTAACATGTGCCATATATCTCCTTCACCCAAGTATTAAGAACTACGTACCATGCTCCCATCACTAAATCTACACTTGGATGCAATAAGGGTCACATGGATAAGAATTCAATCATCTTCATAATTAAAGATAACACATAAAGCTATACCCCTACACTGAGTGATACAACAACATGAAAGGTAAGGATCAAACATACAATACATCCCATGGAAGTGGTTCAAACAAGAGCAATTGGAAAGATTGTCACTTGGAGAATCGAGCACCTCCACCTGACCTAGAACTGGCTTTCACCAGTTCACCCCTGAGCCGAGAGTTCTTGTCATGGATAAACTACCCTTGTTGATCTCTTCAATGGTATTTAATACACTCTTTCATGATATGGTTTTCTTTAGCTGTGTCCCTCTTTTATTGATATTTTTATCCATTTGCCAAGGATTTTCTCAGAAAAGATTGCCTTTCTCTCCCACGAGGCTTTTCCTCATCAAAGCTTGCCTTTCCGTCCTGTAAGGCTTTTATGTTTTTCTTAAACTTAACATCTTTCTTCAGCTAAGTAACTTGATGGATATTTATCTCTAATCCATCAAGCTTATCTAGAATTGGATCTAGAAGCCTTATTCAAATGGTTAAATTATTTTATTTATTTAATATTAATGTATTTAATTTTCTTGTTACACATCAGACCTAACTTTTCTTAGCTTAGGTTAGCAGAGTTTTACATGCAATGGAGGGGTGTTACACCTTCCTATGGGAAACGATCCTTCAATGGATGATAGTGTGAACATTCTTGAGTCGATCAACAACTTGTTGGACTAGCTCAATCAAACTCAACAAGATGATTGTAATCATACTATAAATTGAATGAACCACTTCCAAAGCAATTTGTGAGAGATGGATAAGAGAATGGTTAGTCTACGAAAATGAAAATAACATATCCAAGAGTAGTTGGACTGGCTATACTCGAGGTCGGTACACATGGGGGATCATGTCCATTACGAATTCAAACCCCATACCATACCCTAGCCCAACACCAGATCATCCTCTCCGAGAAAAATATGACAATACCAAATGAGCATTGGCTACTTTATTGTCTTGTTATTATTTTGGCAATGGTTGTCGGTTTATATATGTAAATCATTGGTTCTCTAGAAATATTCTGGGTATTTCAGCATGCACCTCTCATCCAAAAAGTTAGTAAGACTGAAGGAAATAAGCTTTTGGGACATGCCATGAAACAACGAAATCTTTTGAAGTAATGGAAATTTTTTATTTACATAATGATAATTATATACTATTAATAATATTATTAATAAACATCTATTATTTATCTCATGCGCTGCTATCAACTAGCACAAACACATTAGTGAATGTGGTTCATATACGCAATCAACATAGTTTTCCGCCTTTTATACACCAATATACATTTGAAAATGACGTCGATTAGTGTTTGTCAACCACATTTACTGATGTGGTTGTGCTTGTTTTATTTTTTATGTAGTTAGGTGTGCATTTTTATAATCTTAATTTGATTATTAGTGACTATTAAGTGGATGGTAGGGATTTAAACTTTAAGAAACATTATAGAGTAATTTTTAATAATAGTCACAAAAGTTGATATTTTATATTAACATTAGCTATTTTACTATAATTTTAATTAAATTAATTTAATTAAAAATATTTTCATTCAACAAGTTTTATATAGAATGAGTTATTGGTTTTTTTTGGACATGTGATATGCATTAACCATAATATTTAGCACATCATTATAAAGCATTATTAAAAATATTATTATTGTTATGTGTTGTTTTCAAAGGTAATACATCCTTAACTCATATATTAATTTCCTTTATATTATTAATTAATATATCAAATAATAATAGTTTAGAGTAAATTTAAAATTTAGTTAATTTTTATGTTTTTTTTCATAATTTTGATATTATAAGTGTTCCGATACTTAATATAATTTGATACCTCTTGAAATTTATAAATAATTTAATTTACATAACTACTCTAATATATAAAATCATCTTCATAAATATAACATTCCCTTAAATATAAATTCTTGTATGTAGAAAACAACTTAACCCAAATGTGAAGGGAAATATATTTACAACATGCACAGATCCAATTATAAATTCCAGGGTAGATGGGAACTACGTGCAACTGGACAGAAAGGACCTAAGAAGCTTTATTGTTCCATGGGTTTCAGAAATATTTCTTTAATGGACTTCCATAGAACATTTATAGTAAATGCAATTTACAGAATCATGGTAATCGTATTTCTAAGATTTGTTCATTTTCCAAAATAGTCCCAAAAAAAAGTTTCATCATAGTGGCAAAAATAAAATCTCATTGCTCTACTTGTAATTAAAGTCATTTTTATACTTTATTATATTTATAATTAGTTATATAATTTATATATATATTATATTTATATTTATATAATGCAAAAGTGTAATTTTTCTTAAAACTTTATTATAGTTATATATCTATCAAGTTTATGACTAGAATATAGTTGTTAAAGAGTGATGTGATTGATATTGTGAAATGATTTTTCTTAGAGGCGTAAACTACAATATTATAAATTAATGAAATTAATTTAAGGTTTTATTAGTTTATGTTTTAGAATCAATAATAAAATTCATTGTTTTGGTTTTAATTTTTAAAGAAGCTTCCATAATATTTCAGTATTTTTATAATATTATTCAGACACACCAGATTGTTTTTACTCCCTGCCTATGGCAAATTAGGGACTATTGTGATCGATAGATGGTTGATGGTTAATTAATTAGTTCTTTGACCAATAATTTGAGTGTCTTACAAAATTTTAACCAAATTTTCGCGTCATAATTTGGCATCCCTTGTATTTTAACAAAGTCTCCAATTCGACCTCTTATTGAAAACTCCACGTCCTGAGACAACTTTACATTTTTTATCCAAAGTCAGAGAAAACTTTATATATCCAAAAAAAATTATCCAAAGTCTTAGACAACTTTACATATCCAAAAAAATTATCCAAAGTCTGAGGCAACTAATATCTAAAAGAACTTATCCAATGTATGAATGCAAGGTTCTTTTCATTATCAAATGCCAATTTCTCACGACACTTGTTGCACTTCTCATTATTTATCATCTACACACTTGTTGCACTTCTCATTATTTTTCATCCACACGCCTTAGTTTCAAGTTACTTTATTTATATCACATTGCCCTCTTTCGCTTTTTCTTCCTATAGAAATAATTCATTCCTATTCTTCTTCCTCTGAATGATCTATGAATTCCCACTTCCTTTGAATGATCGTTGAATTCATTTAGCGAAATGAATTAATTATGAATGATCTATGAATTCATTCAGTGAAATGAATTAATTCAATTCATTTAGAGAAATGAATTACTTCATTCATAGGTTGAATATTGTTGCAATAGCTAACCAGGAGTTCAATTGCTAAAGGGTGAATCTTTGAGAAAGCAATACCTGGCCAAACGTTGTACAGGAGTTGCCACATAAAACATGGCTAATTGTGTGAATCTTTCATAAAGAAATAGCTAGCCAAACGTTGTAGCAAAAGCTTCCACAGAAAAGCTAGACATAGGCTACAATCTTGCAGAAAGCAAATAGACCAAAGGCTCAAAGCTGCAAAACCAGATGCGCAAAGCTGCAATCTTGCAGAAAAACTGGCAAGAGGCGCAAAGCTGCATTCTTGTAGAAAGAAATATCTGTAATAAATATATGTAAGAGCTGCCACAGAAAATATGGGCAAAGGTTGCAATCTTGTAGAAAACAATAGCTACATGAAGCTGCCACAAAAAAAAGTTAGACAGAAGCTACAATCTTATAGAAAAAAGGGCTAGAATTTCAGGGTAATTTGACAAATTTGAGAATTTCGTTTTAATTAAATGTTATACTTCTACGTAAAACTGTATTTTCTAAAATAATATTGAATTTTCATGAAAATTGTATTTTCTACAATAATATTGAATTTTCATGAAAATTTGATCTAGAGATTTCTAGATTTGAGATTAGATATTTTGCTTATATTTGTAGTTTGATAAACTTTCCAAAAATCCAATAACATTAAAAGTAGCCCTAGTTTTAGATGTCTTCAGTTGAAACTTGCAGAAAAAAGTTGAAACTTGTAGAAAACAATCGCAAAACTAATGATGGGGAGATGGATTTTGGAGATTTTGAGAAAAAAGTTAGGGTAGATGGAATTGCATTCAAAATTTTCTGGTTTTAAATTTTTTTCCTTACCTTGGAGGCATCCTTTCTAGTTGCTGCAAGTATCCTTTCTAGTTGTTGCAGCACTTCAAGGGATTGAAGCCTCTTGAATTTCATAGGCCTTTGAAATCTTCGGGTTCCTTTTTCTTGAATCATCACCAGAGCCATTCATGAGCACAATGGAGCCATTTAGGAGCACAATGAAGGATAGACATATCAAAGTAAGCAAAAGCCCGCCCAAGCCCATCCAAAGAAAAATCTCATCCAAATCAAACCAATGCCTTGCATTCAGAGACTTATTTTTCGTAGAGCCCTAATTATCCATTGTGTATTTGACTGTTGTGTATATAAATGAGAGTCCTTGTGATAGCTACAAATCTTGGTCCCCATTATCTACGTAATGCTCATATGCTTTCCTTCACTGATTTCCACTGCAACAATTACCTTCATGGACATTGACCATAATGGGAACTTAAAAATAAAGGCTTGTGATAATGTTCTATATTCCTGGGACTCTTGCCTCCAGAAAGCTTGCTACTCCTAGTCCCATAGCTTATTAATCCTAGTCCCAACGAGTTGTTGCTATGAAAATCCTTATCATCATTATCTTCTTTGCAATGGTCAGATGCTTTCCACCACCACAATGACCATGCCCAACATGGAACCTTATACAAAGATATACTTCTCTCATCATTGTCATCAAACTGCCATACATTTTCAAGGTAACGAATTAGGAAACATTCGCCTACACCAGAATATTTAAAACCATGCCCAACATGGAACCTTATGCCCAAGACAGAACCTTATGCAAAGATATATTTCTCCCATCGTTGTCTTCATACATGCCAATTTAAATTTCCAAGGTGAGGAATTAGGAAACATTTTCCTGCACCAGAATATTTAAAATACCATTTATCTTCAAGACATACCCAACTTTCTTTCTCATTTTCCAGTGATGCAGCGAAACTACTAGAAACTTTACAACGCAAAGATGACTGGGATTGTTAAGGCTTTATATATGGAAGCCAAAGCAAACAGAAAGCAGGAACTCCACCAAACTCATAGCCAAAGATCAACATGGAAAAATGCTAAGATATCAACATAATCTATTTCAAGTCAAGCCAAAATTATTTGAATCCACAGGGCTTAATTTGGCTCAGAGTCTAATTTGTCTTAGAACCATAGTAATTGATTATATCAAACATATCTTCAGTGTCATCTAGAGCATGATAGCACACAGTGGCTGAAGTGGCATACCCTAGTCATTTCCATATTCACACATCCCATTGATAGGAATGGCAACTCACTAAATAAACACGTGGTTTCTTTTCCTATTTTTCACTAAATGCATGGTTTCTTTTTCTATTTTCACTGAACACGTGGTTATATTTTTAAATTTTGATGAACATGTGGTTTCCTTTTCTATTTTCATTAAACGGGGGTATATCTGCAAAGTTTTAGAAACACTAGTTCATCTACATAATCAAGGTGAGGAATAAATATTTGATGGCTTACATGCCCTATTATGCTCTATTATTAGTCCCTGCCCCTTCGGGCTGCAGGGACTATAGTAATCGATTTGCACAGATAGCATTAGCTAGACATGAGAATCAATGAAATTATTTGAACTTAAAACAAAGTTCCTTTAAATGACACGAAAACCAATACAATATTTTTTATTTGTTTATGCTTTTAACCAATCAGTGAAATTCTCATCTTATTTGGCCTCAAAATGAGGTATGCAGGCTCAAAAGTTAGGCTAAAACTTAGGATAGACTACCATTTCAAACGCGATTTCAAATCCTATGAATTAATGCTGTTGAATTAATGTTAGCATTAAGTCTTAACATTTTATGTTAAGGCATATATATACATTGGCCTATGGCCATTCCAACTACTTGCGGTGCATGTACCGCAGTTACCACCGTTGCATGTATGCCTTCCAGCACATCTAACAGGTGCTGGCTCCTATGGCCTTTCCAAACGATTATTCTCTGCATATTTGAACTCACCATCCCCATTTTTGTTTTGTTATCTTCAAAACTGGCCAGTCCTGGATCTTACTGTTCCTCTTCTAGGTATTGTGCCTCTTCTACAGTGAGAGCGGTCAATTGTTTTGTTATCTTCAAAACTGGCCAGTCCTAGATCTTACTGTTCCTCTTCTAGGTACTGTGCCTCTTCTACAGAAAGAGCGGTCAAACGCGGAGCATCTGGGCGCAGAGCCTGCACAGGTGATGATTTCATGTGTTATTTCATGTTTAGTAGGAAAATAATCAATTTTGATATTACCGTTGCTCTGCGACCAAACGACAAAAAATTAAAATGTTAAATAGAAACAAGTGATGGAGTCCAAATCCTTCATACCTGATAAGCCAATGGGAGCGAAATTCCCCCGTCTTCTGAACGCCGAGCTCCGACGACGTCTTTTTGGAGTTTCTTCAATATCCCTCTTCTCGTTATCTTGCACCGTCACAACCGCCATTGAAAGATTTTTGCTCTGAAAGGCCGAAATCTTCGCGGCATTTCTTAGACTTGATGGGAGGGTTTTGTCTGCTAATCTTTTTACGATCAGTCGGCCCGCCATTGTTGTGCTTCAAAAAGAATCAATAGTGTAGGTACCGACAAAAATCCACAAATATGGCTTAGAAGTAAAATTTATAGTAGAAACCCTAGTTGTTTGGTCTAAATGGACGAAAATCGAGTCATTAACAGAGCTTTATTTCTCTGCTGCAGTATCCTTAGCTGCCTGTGCTTTCTCCATGGCTGCATCTTTGGTTTCCTCAGCTTTCTGCGCAGCAGAATCCTTATACGCGCGTGCTGCTACGATCCGTGGAACTACTCGCTTTGATTTTTCACCTGAAATGTCAGACTGTTTGGCAGAATTGTGTTTTTTCCCATTAGTTACAGCAACTCCTAAAGGGTACTACGACTCACAGCCCCTAAGAGATGAACTGCCATTGCTGCTCAGTATCAACTCCCCCAAAATAAGAACAGAGTGGAAAGAAAAGTTTAGGTTAGGTCCAGAAGAAATTCCAATGGTAAAGCTAAAACTGATTTATCCAATATTCACAAATACAAAACCAAAACTACAAAGATTTACCTATAATCCCATTTTGACATGGTCAGTGTTATTAACAGAGTCGAACCAAAAATACAAAGATTTACATATAATCCCATTTTGACATGGTCACTGCTATTCACAGAGTTGAAAAAGTGAATGTGAATTGTAATCTCAAATCATACAAAAGTATACATTTATATTATTCTGGCATTGACAGGAGCAAGAAAATCACCGTGAAATACAAGACAAAACATTGACAGTAACATGGTCACTGCTATTAACGTCGTCGAAAAAGTGAATATGAATAGTAATCTCAAAATCATACAAAAGTCTACATTTATACTATTCTGGCATTGACAGGAGCAGGAAGATCAGAGTGAAATACAAGACAAAACATTGAAATAGTGCAGAGATCTGCCATCGCAGCACCGTGTGGATCATACCAACATCTTGCAATCTTGTTTTATGATGTTTTATACGCGTCGCGCATGCCACCTTCTGCCTGGAAATTAAGTAGCATGCGTGGCATATTCTACCTTCACTCTTTTAATAATTTATTTATTTTTATACGTGGCCTATTCTACCTTCACTCTTTAATAATTTATTTATTTTTATATTTTGATAGATGATGTAGTATGCTAACTTGATAAAGCAAATTATAAATTGTACTAGGTACCACTCGAAATTACACTCCGTTATTTTCACTCTTGACTGGTGATGGGGGTGATTACAATATGTTTATGAACAACTTATTACACTATTGTTTATCACAACTTATATATATGAAGGAGGTTTAATTTAAAAAATTAAAAAAACTGTAACTAGTTTTTAAAATAAATTTCACCTTATTTATATTTAAATTTAAAAATATTTATTTCAAAATACACATTTTTATGAAGGCCGACCTGGTGCCCTCCTTGATACTACCCAGTACAGAAGAGGCAGACTCGGTGCTGGCATCTACTGGCATCTTTGGCAACATGTGCCATCCATTTTGCAGATTCCAAGTTATCAGAGGCATTTTCCCGTCTCTCTTCTACCTCCTGGCCAGAAGGTCTTCTCGCAGGTCATTGGCAATGGGGCATTGTTAATGACAACTACAAACTGCGAAACATCCCATGGAATTCGCGAAAGCTCATAATACAAAGACATTAACTTCAAATCTCCATGGACCGATCAATAGGCGAATAGATGAAAAAACCCCATATCCCAGCGGGAAGATTTTCTTCGTGTGTTTAATATCCTTTATCCCGGGGGAATTGTTAAAGATGGTACCCAACAAAGATAGAGAAAGAGAGTACTTACAATCAGTTCCGACCTTATTTGCTGGAAAAACCTGTGCGACAGTCGTCCAATTTCTTGCGTCCTTCCGCATACCACTACTTTCTGATGAGTTCCATACTGTAGGCATTCCCTACAACAGGCAAGATTGAAACAAATACTACACTCTGTTCTATTCAAAGATGAAGATGAAGATAAAGAGAACTTGAAACCTGCAAGGGGGCACCAGTAGAAGAAGGGGGTTTTATGGCAGTCATGCGTTCGATTAAATTATCTAAATACTCGATGGCATCGTTCGTGGCGATGTTGCTTGCCGTACGAATTGCTGGAGTGCATTGGAGATAGAAAGAGAGTTACCAGGCGTTTACACCCTACGAAACTCAGCAGACCAACCCTGGCTGGGCTGGACCGAAGAGCTAAAGCAGACCAACCCCGCACAATACACCAAGCATGCATGCATCCTGCCTTGCTATACACATGGCTTGCATGCAATGGGCACATGGTAAGGGGGAAAGCCGTCACATCTTTTTTGTTTTTTCCCAGATGAAAGCTGAGACGGAGAGCATAATATTTCAACATAGCCGACGACCATAACTGTTTACTAATATGACAGTGGTGATTGATTGTTATTCATGGTATTACTAATCATGGTTAGAAAGACCCTTTTTTCACTTATTCCGACAATGCACATTTCAGCCTAATTACTTGTCTTTTTACGATGTATCACATAGCCCAAAAAAAATTAACTTCCATCCTAACAAACCTAGATTCATTTTAAAACTAAAACACCTGTATTTTAGTTAAAATATTTATTATCTCCTTTTAAATCTATAACACTTCCAACTACATTAAAAAAATCATTATCTAATTTGTCAGAAAAAACTAACTTCTGTGGCAGGGTGCCGCACATCGAATGTTTGCTAAGAGGGAGATGTGAATCCTTATGGTTGGACTTGATGCGGCTGGAAAGACTACTATTTTATACAAGTTGAAGCTGGGAGATATTGTTACAACAATTCCCACCATTGGTGAGCATTCAGTGGTTTACATATTTCAGTAAACTGTTACTGGCTAGAGCTCAATTTTCTTAAGCAGTTTGTGTGTCACTGATGTGGGATTGTCAATTGCAAGAGTTTGGTTTTTCTATCAGCCGAATTGAACATGTCTTAGTGCTGTCCTTAAACTGACGGAAACTGACGGAGGCAAGTATGTTGATGGTTTTAGCAAATAGTTATATCAGATATGTCTAGAATCTGGATGGCTTATTTTTCTGCTTGCCATAGTACATAACTTGATTTCTTTGGAGATTGTTTCCCATTTGTCTAAGTATGCAGACTCCGGAATGTAGAGACCATTTTATATTTGCAACAGAAAATGGAAGCATTTTAAAAACTATTCAGTACAGTTTTTACAATGTAAAATTTTGGAGTTGAAGCTATTATTTTTCTTCAAAAACATTTAAAAAATTAATACCTTGTGCTATTTAGAAATATCTCTCAATGAATATCTGGTAGTGAATCTTGATCGTCAGTTTATTTGGGTCATCTGCTATTTCTAGGAAAGCACATTACTGAGATGGGCGTAAGGATTATTTGCTACAGAATTTATGTATTTTATTGTTTCAGTGATTTGATCATAACTTTCGATGTCAATTTTCATCATCATCATCTGTTTTGAAACATGATATGTATGATATACATGCCTGGTCAAGCCTCTGACATTCTTGCCTTACTTAGCTTTTCTTAAGCAGTTTGTGTGTCACTGATGTGGGATTGTCAATTGCAAGAGTTTGGTTTTTCTATCAGCTGAATTGAACATGTCTTAGTGCTGTCCTTAAACTGACGGAAACTGACAGAGGCAAGTATGTTGATGGTGTTAGCAAATAGTTATATCAGATATGTCTGGAATCTGGATGGCTTATTTTTTTGCTTGCCATAGTACATAACTTGATTTATTTGGAGATTGTTTCCCATTTGTCTGAGTATGCAGACTCCGGAATGCAGAGACCATTTTATATTTGCAACACAAAATAGAAGCATTTTAAAAACTTTTCAGCATAGTTTTTACAATGCAAAATTTTGGAGTTGAAGCTATTATTTTTCTTGAAAAACATTTAAAAAATTAATACCCTGTGCTATTTAGAAATATCTCTCAATGAATATTTGGTAGTGAATCTTGATGGTCAGTTTATTTGGGTCATCTGCTATTTCTAGGAAAAGCACATTACTGAGATAGGTGTAAAGATTATTTGCTACAGAATTTCTGTATTTTATTTGCTTGGTCAGCTCATTTCATCTCAATAATCGCAACTGAGAAGAATGGATCACGCGGCGGAAGCCCATCGAACAGACTTGATGACTATTACCTGCTTTGTGCTAAATGAACAGTCCAAGCATCCGGAAGCTCGCGGGGATTTCACAATTCTGCTGAGCCACATAGTCCTTGGCTGCAAATTTGTATGCTCTTGTGTCAGTAAGGCCTTGGCAAAGCAATTTGACTTCAGGGACTCCGGTGCTTTATTTTCCTCAACTTTTTCTCTTTCAATCTTCGTCTTGGCTTCCTCTAGATTAAGGTTAGCTTCATGGGCTATCATGGCAGCCATTGATTTTCCAAATTAGCCGCCTCAACTTGAGCTATAACCATAGCCTTGGAATCCGCAGATAAGGCCAACTCATGATTAACCCTTTCTAGCTCTTGAGAAGTAGAATGCAGGGCAGCCACATCCATTTAGTGTTGTCTTTCAACAGCTTCAAGCTTAGATTGCCATTCCCTGTCTCTCTCCTTTGTAGCTTCTTCAGACACTTGCTGTAACGCGAGGGTTCAGCCTTCTACCTGTTCTTTTGCCTTCTTTAACTCTTCCTGAGCTAAACATGTCCATTGGGGTAGGATCTTGAGCTCCGATCCACTTTGCAAGGACTAGCTGCTACGCAGCCGGCCTTGTTTTATTTTAGCAATGGAACACTGATTTAGTTTAATGATTTGTTATGAATAATTCTCATTTGGATGAAGACTCCCACATTTGAGCAATGGAAATATTGAATTAGTTTTGTATATCGAAGTATATTTATATTTGACATGTTTGATTGGGTGTGATGCTCTGATCTCGTTTGATTGGATGGATTCAAGGTACCACTCACTATACCAGGCGTCCATTTTGAGAAGGAATTAATGTTTTAGTGTACTCGATGAATTGCTGGTAGACCCACTGGCATCACTTGAATCCCCTGAATGGCATTATTAAAGAATGGCAAACATGCCAAAACTTCTCTCATATCTGAAACTGGTGCATTATGGATTTATAAATCGATGCATTATGGATTTATAGTAATATATTTTTTAAAAACAAAATTATTATAGTTTTTTTAACATTTATTGTATATTTATTATTATATTGCTAATTAATATTATTGAAAAACTGTTGTCGTCATGCGAAAACTATGCATTGTGGATTTATAATAATATATCTTTTAAAAACAAAAATTATTAATATTTTTTTAAACATTTAATTCTATATTTATTACTATATGCTAATTAATATTATGAGATTATAATGAAAATGTGGTATAAGTTTGTGTTGTCTATTATCTACACTCATATATTTCAATTGTAGTTTTAGAAATTCATGATGGTAAAGGTTTCAAACATTTATGATGTTACCAGCAAAATTGTTGCAAAATTTTTGTTTGTGTTGTCCATTACCTAATTACCCATATAAATTCACCGTCCTCACTTGACTATGTTTAAGTTTGCAATTGAAACAAATTACTACAAAAGAAATTAATATATACATAGCATACCCTACATAGCTTACCCGTATAAACTCTCTCTCCTCTCTTGACTATGTTTAAGTTTGTAATTGAAACAAATTACTTCAAAACAAATTAATATATACATAGCTTACCCATATAAACTCTTCGTCTGACTATGTTTAAGTTTGCAATTAAAACAAATTACTGGCGGGGACTACCGGTTGCATGCAACACTCGTTAATCTTATAAAAGCTTGTCACCCACACATTGTTGTTTTGTTAGATTATTCAGAATTAAATAAAAATGAATTTGTTTGATAATTTTAATATTTTTTATTTTTTTTTTATTATTTTTTTAATTATGTGTATTTGAATGTTTTTAAATGGGTATAGTGTTTATAATTGAAGAAAATTTTTAAAATCTCAATAAATATTAATTACATGAATGGAATGTCATAAACCATTCAGATAAAATTATAAACAATTATATATTTAATATGAAATCTAATTTTGTTTTAAATAATAACAAATGCTTCTTAAATATAACATTTGTTTCTTTTTTGTGAATTTGGTAGTATTTCCGCTATTTATATTATCTGTCCATAATCAAATTTTCCATTTCTTTCAGGTGGCCTTACCTACTCGAAGGAAACCAGGTAGCCACCTGTCAGTAGCAAAAGCTGTCCAACATTTAAATAAGTCCTTCTCTATTAGTCTAGCAGCATTATCTATACTATCTATATTGCAATTCAAGTTTAACAAGAAAAAACTATTCACCATAAAACTTCAACAAAAAGTAGTTCGACCTCTAATTCAATCCTCGTCCAAGGATATTACTAGGGCTGGTGCTTTGGCACTGGAGCCCATCATCTCGCTCCTCTTCATGTCTTGCAGTGTTTGTTCAATTCTCCCCAGTGCTAAGTTGTTTCGATAAGTTTGGATCTGGGCTACTGCTATCTCCCTTAGGAGTTCTGCTCTAACAGGGTCCTTCTCCTTGGTGTCCTCCTTCACCTCAAAACCTCTACTTGTTGCTTGTTCCCTATTTAGAATCATAGCCCGGGCCACTACGTTCTTCATGACCAAGTATTGTTGGATTGTCTGTCTAAAGAGAGTGTGCCATCTGCGGGAGTTCCCTGGATCATGAATCATGTCCTCCTATTCTTCCATGGGAATGTTTTGGTTCCTTATGTTGTCATTTAGTTCTCGCTCTCAGCCAGCTATTTAGGCTCAGACCTCTGTTGGGTTCCCTACCATGTAACCGTCAATGAGGGTTTTCATGTGTTCTCGTCCTATCTTTCTCCCTCTCTTGCTTTTCTCTCTATTAGGACCGCTCACCCCCTTAACAATCTTTTTCCCATGTCTCTCCTACCCTTCCTGGTCACCTTTTTTCCATCTCTTGCCATGTTGTCCTCATAGCTACTACTGTTTGCTTCTTTCTTGTTGCTAGCCTCCACTCTATTCTGAACGTAATTTGTGGTGAGACCTATCACATAACCATAAAAAGTATTAGTTTGATGTTGTACAGACATCCAAACAATTGTCCATTTACCTGTGCCATGTTTGGTATCCCTTTCAAGGCCAGATTTGAGACTTTTCATGGTTCCCTTTAGCTTTCACCAACTCGTCTCATGGTTTTGGGTTTTGTTGGTCATTTCTTCTTTTACCTTCAAGTTATTCTCTCTTCGTCGTCCATCATTCAGATAGCGTGATAGAGGCATCCACACAGGATCGCTGCCACCGTAAACAAAATTACTATTATGTGCTTCGCAAGGAAGCTTGGCCATGGAGAATTTATCTGGGGGTCTAAACAGCAGGATGTTGGCCCTATTCCTCACTACACTAAGTAAATTTCTTCTTTTTCCTCTTTTCTCTTTCCTCTTCATTCTATGTAACTCTCCATTTTTTCCCTATGTTTTACCCGAGGAGTTCCTAGAAGGGATTGCAAGGACCACACTCTCTCGCATTTCATTTCTTGAGGTTACCGTGGTGGGAACCTCTCCATTCCTGGTGCATGCACCCTCCTCTCCTAGCCATAGGCACCACCTGGCCATAGAGAGCTTCCCCATCCTAGTATCCTTACTAGGTTTGCACGTCTTTCCTCTACTTGCTCCTTTCCCTCTTGGCTCCATCTTCACCACTAGGGCTTTCATTCTCTTATATCTCCTTAAGAAATCTATAATCTTCACCTATCCAGAGTTTCAGGAGTTCCTAGATTCATCCCTACTAGAATCCCTACCTATCCTGGACACTTTTCCTAGTTGTATGAAGAATGACATCCAAATTCTTAAGGGGTTCAGGGCCAAAATAGCAACATATCGACTAACAAATCTCGTTCCACTACTATCCCTGGCATGTGTCATCATTCCTTGGCCACCTTTCTTCTCTCCTGCTCTCGTTCTCTCCCTCTGTATGCAACTTCCTATTAACTCTTTTCCTTTATGTTTTATTCCCCTTATCGTTTTGTCCTTGCACTTCTCTTATGCCTGTCTATCAAATATACTCTTTGCACTGATCCCTATGTCATCACCTTGGAATGATGACCCTCTGTCCCTTCTCATGCTAGCTTTCATTAACTATCACTTGCTCTTGACTGCTCTTGCTGCGCTTCATCTTCCCTCGTCCTGCTACTTGCTGGCGTCATCCTACCCACACCCCCACTTCCATCCTCGTTGTCTTCCTTT